>JAOEHX010045454.1:0-14056 GCA_025448015.1 Bolborhynchus lineola | reverse complement strand
GGAGCTGTGCAGAGGCCGCGGACAGAGGCGGGCTGCCCGGAGAGCCGTGTGGGAGGGGAGCAGGGAACTGGAGAGCGGAGAGGGGGCGAGCTGGGCACTCTGTCCGCTCGGGGAGGGGGAAGCCGTAAGGGGACACCGGGGAAGGAGAAGCATTCGATGCCTTTTATATTAACGTTACTGACGGCAAACCCCGATTGAGGGAAAAAAATGTGTAAAGACTGCTCTGATAAACTGTATTTTTTAACTTGATTTGCTGGGCCCGAAGGATTTCACGCTAGAGTTAACGGTATGAGCAGTCGTCACCCAGAACTCATAAAGACAACTGAGATTTCAGGAGAGCAGAAAAGGAGAAACACGGCACATACAATTCAAAAGGGGGGAAAAGGTAGAGCCAAGAGCTGTCAATCATTCCAGCCTCTATTCCCAGAAAAGTAATGAAGCAAATAATCACACATCTTTTAAGTACATGGTAGCTAATGATGTGGTAAGTTACAGCCAATATGGATTTGGCAAGAAAATGGTATCAAGCCACACTCATCCCGTTACAGTGACTGTAACTGGCCTTGCATGGGCGTAGCAGTGTATCTGTTGTGGCTTGACTTAGGTAAGGCTTTTGACACCATCTCAGGGAACTCTTAATTGAGCAAGCAAAAGACATAGCATAATGAAATGACCACATCAGCAGTGCTTCACTGTGACAAACAACAGGATATAGCAAATACGGTTCCTTGGAGGTGGGTATGTTCAGAGTTTGGTACCAAGTCTAATGGTGTGAATGACAGAGTACTGTTTACATTGGAGGGATCTGCCAGGAATTCCAGACTGGTAGAGCTGGAAGCACGTCACAGGACAAGAAAAGAATTCAAAATGCTCCTGACAAACTGGTTGCAGAAATAGGATGTAACGGAGTAACTACAAGTGCCAACTTCAAATTTAAGCAGGAAAATAACAATTGCATAATTGCAAGACTGGGAACAGACAAATAAACAGAAAAGGGGATGAGAATCAGAGTATGTAACAAACTGAACATGCATCAACAATGTCACACCATTGTGGGAAAAAAGCTGCAGTACAGGAGATGTGTAAACAGAGCTGTCATATCTAGGACATACGGAGAAGTTCTCTTATTTAATACTGGGTGAAGCCTCATCTGTGAGATTCTGTTTAGGCTCTGCATTTCAAGAAAAACTGCTTTCATAATAGTCCAACAGAAGGGAATACAAGGAAGGGGGGAAAGATGTGACCCTAATTGAGAATAGGAATGCTTGAGATTTTTTAGTCTAGAGAAGAAAAGACTATGGGGAGAGTAAGACCTTGTTCACTAAGCACTGCAGACGGGGCAAAAATTAACTGGAAGAAATTTAAGTTAGACATTAGGAAAAGATTTTTACTATAATATGGATAAGTGGATGTGGTATATCCTCTAGAGGGTTCTGGAAACATCATTAATGTATTTTTAAGACTAAGTTAAATATCCCTAAGAAAAGTTTAGAAGCATTTGCTCTGCTGTGAGGTAATGGAGGCAGAGCAGGTAATCACTGTTTCCAGCATCATTTCTATTACTGCAGTTACTATCCAGGATAGCTGGTTTGATCCTGCTTTTTCCTGATAGACATAAATCCCAGAGACATTTAAACATTTCATGTGTTTGTGTGATCTTACGCACAGGTGCAGATATCTCCTTTGGGAGTCCCTGTCATGATACATTCTGTATAGCTGTATAGCAACGTATGTCATATGTTCAGCTAATTTGTGAACTTATAAACTTTATGTTGCACTATAAATTCCACATTGAAAAATAATGTCTTTGTTAGCTTGAATCACAGCTTTTGCATCTTGGTTTGTTTTTTTTTTTTTTTTTTCATGGTACCAGATATTAATTTTCCCCAGAACCCATGAAATATTTGGGTTTCTCTGGAGCTTTCTAGTTAGGAAAAGGTGGTGTGAGTGCTTTAAATAATGCGACTGAGACCCATCAAATTCATCTCATTAGAGATGACTAAAAGGCCATTAAATAGGCCAATTTTTAATCTCCACTGAGTTCAACTGAATTCAAACTGATAGCCCATAGGCAAAAGGCTATGAATTTCATTAACGGTACCCTAACGCACTCAATCCCCTAATGAGTGCTAATGTTATTCTTCTGAGAATTAAGCTTGTTTTCTGAAAAGACACATTTATAAAATCAAGTTCTGGTATTTTGGAGCACATATGGACAGTTTTGCACTGCACTTAATTAAACACAAGAAATATTAGCACTTCGTGCAATGCACAGATTTCTTCTGAGGTTTTTGGTCATATGTGCTCATTGCTAGCCAAAATACAAACAATAGAAACATGAAAAAGCAAATATTAACTCTACTCCTATACTTCTTCCTGAATATAATGTATTTTACTATACCAAATCATTTTAAGCCTCATTGCACTTACATATATTTTGTCCCCCAGAAGATTATTTTTATGCAAGAATTCTTCCTTCAATTCTACAATTAACAGTTGAAGGAAACCACCAAATTCTATAAAGGCATTAACTTACAGAAGAAGATGCAGTGTTTTATTATATTTCACATCTGTCTGTAAACAAGTAAAAAAGTAAAAATGCTCAGCATAAAGAAATCTGAACTTTAGTTCTAATGCTGCCAAATCTCACCATCTTATTAAGAGTTTAAAGATAATTAGATTAATCCCTCACCTTACTACTTGAGCTAAAAGGCCCAGTTCCCTAAGCAGTAACAGACTCCAAAAAATGCTTATGATCCACAGAGTGTGTCGATCCAAAGAAAAATCCACATTTGGTGTGAATTCATGGAGCACATAGCTGCAGCGTTCCATCAAAATGACAGTGTCGTAAAAGATTACATCCAGTGGTGTCAGAACTCATTTGGATTCCTAAATCCATCAGTTTTGCCATTTAGGCTTATAATAAGTGAAAGGTAGTAGACAATCTTAAAGGCTGCATGTTGGATTAGGAAGACTTGAGAAATACATACGAAATGACACAAAACTGGAGTGCATGAAATAGAAGATTGTGAAAGAAAGTGTGTGACCAGTAAAGGACCATACAACATGAGTTCTGAAAATGAAGCCAGATACTGCTCAGCTGGCTTTTTGTTTCCAGGAATTCTGGCTGTGTCCTGTATTCCACCAATGTCCTGTCTCCACCAATGCATGCAAGGCCTAATAACGGTTAGAACAGCTTTCGGAAACCTCTTGAGAAAATGGTACCCAGTTCCTCCCCGTCTTCAGCATGGTTATAAAAAACTTAAACTAAGACATGCTCTTTCATGTTGGCAGCAAAATATGATTAACTGAAACCCATTTAGAAACCATTTCTTCATATAAACATTTTTGTAGCTGAAGCTGCGGAGGGAATGTTGGAGCAGGTCTAAGCTGAAGCATTTGCAATGAAAGGCAACTGCAAATGCCTCCTTGTAACGCACACAGCAAAATCCCAAATGCCTGGAGGGAAGAACTTTTTAATGATAATTTCTTACATTTATATAGTACCTTTTATTCCCTAGGACCCCAAGCACTTCATTAGCTCTATGCTAAAAGCTTCACCGTGGAAATACAGCCCGTATATGCATGATTTTCTGAACGTTTCATTTCCAGGTGACACATTTCTTTCAATAACAAAATATTCTGCTTATCCCGTATATAGCAACTGAACCGCCAACATATAAAAGATTAAATTGTACAGTTCTGAGCTGTAGAACAATTTAAGCCTGTATGATTGTCATGTAATGGATACATTGCATTTATCCCATCCATTTCCCCTCTCCATTTATTACTTTGATCTCATTTTTGTACCATAGCCTTTGGTAGAAAATTGTGTCTTCCATAGCATTTTCAAAATTGAAATGTTCCTTGATGTCTGAATTTCAGACAAAAATGGCATATAGGAAAAAGTAGCATTTTTTTCTTAAATCCACTATTAGAAATTGAGAGAGTAGAGGAGGTTTTGAGTACCCAACACATAATGCCTTCTTTTTCCAGTTAAGGTGGTTGTTCAAATAAAACATCTTGCCTTTACCTATAAAGTTCATCTTGTCTTTGCCCTTAGACTCTCACAGCTACAAAAACAAGGGTCCATAAATATGATGTGAAAGGTATCTGTGTGTTGTTGCTCAAATTGTCACAGTTTTTATTTCCATTCTACAGAGATGTTTTGGTTTCTTGGCCTTTCCTACAAAGATATAGTACTCATTTCACCGGTATCAGCATATTTAGGAACTCAGTGCACTGTTTTAACAAACGGTAAGTAACGTTATTTCCATTTAAATTTTAGAATAATAATGGAATGAATTGGAGCAGCTTGATTTCTTTCAACACTAAAAATCTAAAAGAAGAAAAATTACTTTTCTTCACTCTTTGTTGTTTGAGCTGCTGATTCATGTGTTTTGGCTTGCTTGTTTCACAGGCTCTTTTGAAATACAGTTGTCAGTGATAAAGAGGATTCTCTAGCGTTGTCTATTTTTCAAGCAGAACAGAAGTGTATTTTACGTATAATACGAACTTAGTCTCTGCTATAAATCAAGATATTCCAGTCATCTTTGTCAGTATCAATGAAACTCTTAGAATCGCCAGTAAAACAATAAGATGACAGTAAGAATACGGATAAAACTAAACCCATTAGCCATTAAAACCTATGACTTTTAACAGTGAACCCAAGGTAAGGTTGAGTCCCAGGATAAAATATGTTGCAACAGAAGGATATTCACAAGGTCTCCCTGGCTAAATATTACCACTTGCCCCTGTGATATGCCTTTAGAACTGTTGCACTGTCACAAGAGCTTTAAATCTCCCAGCTAGGAGAATTTCCCACATTACATGATGAAAACAATTGTTTTCCCATTGCTAGGCTTCTGTCTACAGGCACCAAGATGAAAATACCCATGTTTATTGCTTAGTCCTGCTACCCTTGGCTAGGCCTGCACCAGCAGTTACAACACAGCTTTTGTCAGGAGGAAGCAGCTTCGTGTCCAGGCTCCCACAGTTGGCCCCTGTTTGCGGTCTCACCACTAAGGAGTGTTATTGTCATCTGCCACGGGGCAGAGAGGAGCAGCTGTTGGGGCAGCACTATCTGCCTGGCACACGAGTCTCCATTCTTAGCTGCTCCTCAGGTAACCACCATAATAAATGTTATCAATTAACAGATACTGGATTGTCAGTAGTAATTAATTAACTTTGCTCTTTATGCTTACTGTATTTTATCTTGCATTTGTCTAATTCATCCCACAATAAAAAGACTACATCTTTGTTCCCTTCAGGAGGATCTGACATCTCTTCTCATGCCTGTGTTACTGAGCTCAAGTCTCACAGAATTCAAAGATAAGAAGTAAGCAGATTAGTATAGGAAAACACCATCATATATTATAGCACTGACCTTAAGAACAATGTATTGCCTTGGAGGGTTGCCATTTGCATCAGGCACAGGAAGTATTAATATACAAAAATATGCTATGAGCAACAAAACCTAACAAATTTCTTCCTTAGTCTGCTGATGAATTGTAATGTAGTGGAAGAGGAAGAAATCTGTAGCAATAACCTGGCCTTCAGCAGATGATGGAAAGGATCTAGATACAACAGACATAAATTATCATAGCTCTGCTTAACCCAGACTGATGATTCAGTTCACATTACAGTGCCAAAATGACAGAGAGAAGACTGAGAGTAATTTCAAGTTCCCTGTTTCAGGTATCACCCTGGTAACCTTAGTGCATCCCTGTAGAGGACAGAGCATGGAATAGCCTAGCTATGACTATCAACCACATTCCTGTCCTGTGCTGGCAAAGCACTACTGATGAGCAGGAAATGGCACTAGACTTGTAGAGTGCCATGTTCTGGTCTCCCAGTTGTGTCACACCCGGCTTGTCCTACACCCACCTCTGTGACTAGCATTAAGCTCACACCCACGCCTACAGCACATATTAGAGACCTGAGCAATGTTAATGTGGGGAATTAGTGACAATAATCCTTTCAGGCATACTCTATCTTTGAATTTGTGACTTCTTCATGTCCCAGGGAGGGACACAGCATAACACAGGGAAAGCCACCTTCCTCAACTGAACACCATTTCAACATCCTCACACGAAGGAAAGGTTTTAGCAGCCAACTCCCACCACTTCTGTGTTTCAAAGTCATCTGGCCAGATGGAAGGCAGGACAAAGGTCCAAGTGAAGACATCTTCACCAAAAAACCTTTGCCTTGAGAAGCAAATGCACTTGAAACATGAACAGCATCTCTCAGTTGTCAATGTCATTGCCATTGTATAAGTACACAACTACCTGCCAGGCAGGATTTCTAACTGCCTTCTCTTCCCCACAACCACTTCCCCTTCTGCCTGGTAGGCAATTGCTACCTCAGCAGTTACAAGTTCATTAAGTCAGACGGACATACATCCCCTTGGCCATATACTTGACACAAGCAATTATGTAAATCTTTAGCAATGTTTGTTTGTAAAGCACCAGAGGTTTGTGTACAGGAAAACATAATAATATTTTTAAAAGAAGCAAAGAAAGCAAAAGAGCACTTTATTACTATTAATGTAGAAGTACTGAGGAGCTTGTGTTTAGGTAAGATCACAGCAGCTCGAAGTCTGTTTGATATGCCATACCTTCTGTTTGTTTCTTAATTGTAAAGAGTTTGGGTTTGATCAAGACAATTAATTATGAATATAACTGAGTTTTCTCACATCAGAGATAAAGCTTAAAAAACTACAAAAGCTTTTTTTAGATTATATTGTACGGTATAGATAAGTATGTATCTTCAGGGCATGCAAAAAGACATCTTTGTTATTGAATCCTGAAAACAAGATGAAAAAAACCTGTATAAAACCATGACAGCTTTAAGAAGTCTTCAAGTTAATATGCAATGTTGAGAAGTTATTTGTCAGATTCTGTGGTTGGACAGAATCACTACATGGGAAGTTAACAAAAATGAAAAGAGCAAGTTACAACCTGGGATTATTACAATGTGACTTCTGTTACCCAGTAACATTCCTCTTTACAACCTGCCTGCTGGTCCCTCTCTCTATGCCAACAGGGGAGAAGTATCTCCTAGGCCACATCTATTACACTGAGCTGCCAAAAAGTACCTTCAGTGCAATGATCAAAGCTATATTAAAACTTTTGCTACTCTCTTGTTTATCCAGTAATTTCCAGATCACATCCTGCCTAAACTCTCAGCTGAATTATTTTGAACAGCAGTTCATTTGCTATTACCCCATTCACGAAATACTGCCTTAGGTTTGGGATTTGCTGGCAGATCTTGTATTATAATACTACTGCTTTTAGTGCGAAGCTCAGAGGAACATAAAGTATCTCATTATAAACTCAGTGAAATAGCTGCAAAGACTTTAATGAGCTTTCAACCAGGCTCAAAGAAAATACTAGCACTAATTTTCCTAGTAATAGAGATCTGCATATTTAAAATAACTGTAAGATGGTTATTTCAGTGTCCTGGAATGCATGCTGAGTAGAGGGCTCTCACACAAAAGAAAGAATGAAGAAACTTAGAACAATTGTAACATTCACTTTCAAAACCTGTCCCAGTTTCACAGCCCTTGGCTCTGGTTTTCAACAATGCGTTCATAGGTCACTGTGTGAAAATGGACTCAGGTAAGGCTTTAGAAGTGTATTTATAGCTACACCATGGACATAATTCATAAAGTAAAAATGGGGTATCTGTAAGAGCAGAAATAGTTGGCAGAATAGCTTAATTCGGAGAATTTTAGCAAAAGAAGCAATATCAGAACGGTCTCAGGAAGCACTCCAGTCTATTAGTGTATAAGATGTATCTAATTCCATCGCAAGCATATTAAAATTCTTTTTTCAGAAGTTATATGTGAATTGTCATTCAAATATACCTCTGGCTTTGAGTTACTATGTTTATATTCTGCTTTAAAACACTAGAATGGTTTTTACTTACTCTGTGAAAGAGAATCCTGATTCTGAATCTTGACAGGCGCCAGATAATGGTAGTTTAGTGTTTCATGTAGATGTCTTAATCAGCAAGTCACTTAACCCAGTCAATGTAAGACTGAGAGTACTTTTAAAAGTATTCTACTTATGAATAGCAATAAGCATGTTTTGTCACAGTTATCAATTATGCTTTCTAAAAGAGGAGGGTGTCATCCCATTTGTAATAGTACAATAAGAAGCATGGCTTTCAAAATGACTGTTAAAATAGTGCATACTGTGGGAAACGGTACTTATGAGGATTCAAGACAACGGGTACTCAACTAAGTATGAATTGTATACTATCACTTCCATCATTCATGTGTTACAGTTTATCAAGGTACCTGCACACAGGCTGTTCCTACATACTGTTTGGCCTCCAAGTCTCTTGGACACATGTGCATGGCAAAGCAAACAAGGCACATTTTCCCCCCAACATCAGCAGAATACCATGTGAAGCCTTTCTAGTCCTCATGTGACATTCAGCACATTTGTACCACATATAACCCACAACCTACACACCCCTACCTACCCGACCTCATGGTCACCACCCTTTTGATCATGCTGCAGCAGACTGTTGAACCTTTCCCTGAGAATAGCCAGCACCTCTGTGCTCTCAGAATCCATTCTGAGATGACCCACTCAGGCCTTCACTTCAGAACAGACTCTGTAGAGCTCTCCTTTTAATTTCCAGACAGTATGGAGAAGGGGGTCACTCTTCCTTCTGGGAAGCAAGGTGGCTTATCCTCCTGGTTAACTGGAGCAAGAGAGGCTTGGCTTGTAGCTGTGGCCTCCCAAGTGTGGAGGAAGACTGTGATAAGGTCAAACTGTTTGCAGATGGCATCACAGGGCCAGGTGGAGGGACTGGGGTGGGAAGCGATGAAGGTATGTCACTGTAAACCGGAGGGCAACATGGGCAGATGGTGCTGAACAGGTCTGGGCAGGTATGGCACACGTACAGGTGCAGAGCTGTGGTACAAGGGCCAAGCCATATGGTTCTGTTGGACAGGCACAGGGGTGGTCCAAGGAAAGGAGTGGAGATGGTCCAGACTATATGTGAGGGCTGGGATGCACAGAGATGGTTTCAGGGGAGTTCCCCTGCAGCGTCCTAGCTGGAGCACTCCTGAGGAGCCCCAGAGGGCATGATGCTCAGGCAGTAGAGCCTGAATGGTAGCACAGGAGCACTTCCACTGGACAGAAGGACAAAGCTAGCTGGCCTACCTACGTTTGGCAGTTCTTTTGTTCTGAGCAGAATGAGGATATTTTACTTGCAGGGAGGGAAGGCTGACAGAACAAATGCCATTTCCCAACCAGAGAAGAAAAACTAAATGGGTTGGGGAGATGCTCATTGCTTATTTGGTAATGCAATGTGATTACCTGGGCACCTAGAAGGAAAAATAACATAAAATGCAGTGAGCTGCAATACCTCCTGACCATGGGATCCTTTCTCTTGAAGGTTATATGATTCCAAAAATAAGCCTTTGAGGCAGAAAATGAAATATCAAGTCCCGTGTTTAATTTAATACAGAAATTACAATTTTTTTATTTAAATACTGGGCTGGGATTGAGAAGAGACTGTGGAAATAGGAGTTACCATGAAAGAGCTTGTAGAAAAATCAAAATTTTCTCACTATTTCTGATTTAACTTCAGTGGAACTATAAATGTGAGACTGCTTGGTCCAGATTTGATCATTCTCTTCTAGAGCCTGGGAGACCTACAGAAGGAGAGCCTGTGCTTTACATTCAGCTTTATGGGAATACTATTGTGATTTTTATCTTACATATATTTAAAAGCACTCACTAGAAGTTCCTGCAGCTGTTTGGTCACATAATAACAGACAGACTCTAATTTCTCATGCATGCACTCAGCATGGTGTATCAGAAAAAAGGCCCCAAACCTGCTCCTGCATTCCAGTAAGTCAGTGTGTCACTTTGTAGATCAGAATCCTGTCCAAATTCTGCAAAGTCTAATAGGACAACAGTTGCCAAATGACAAAAGCTATCAGAAAAAACAGAATAAAGAGGCACATCTTTGTTTCTGATCTTCACAGCTTCAGTATTGGCAAACGAAATGTCAAGGTTTCCAAAATAAAGCCAGTTAACCACTGTAACTGCTATTAAATATAAACAAGAACATAAAAAATAGAGATGTTGGAAGCCAGGATATGAACATTTGAAACAGTAGCTATGTATACAATTATAGTTTTGTTACCATTGCCTGCTCCTGGGGCTGTGCAGTGTCACTGGCTGCGTCTGTGCTGGGAACAGAGGCACAGACCTGTATATGGGGCCGGTAGCATCAAACCAGCGATGGGGAATCCTGAAAGCAGAATGCTTGCGCAGCCATGCTGTGCTGTGCTGTGGTGGGAGGAGAAAAGAGACTGGAGAGAGAGGCAGCTTCTTCCCCTTTACTGTCATGCAGGACATGCATTACACAAGGAAGAAGCAAGAATACCTTCACTGTCCTCCTACCCAGTAACTCTCCTCATCTTAGCAAAGGCAAGCAAGCTAAATTCATGACAGCAGCCAGTTGTTGTAAAGGCTCTGCCACAATGGCAGACAACATGCACTGGCATCCTAAACCGGGTAAAATCACTTGGAAGATAATATAAAGTGAGAACTTAATGGGCATTATTTAAGGGTGTTAAAATGTATCACTGTTTTTCTTGCACAGACACAGCTGTTGAATAAATGCATTGCACAGCATTGATCATCCAGATGACATGGAAAATGAAGATGGCATATTTCTAAGTAAGAATTATAGTCCTGTCTGTACACAAAAACTGCATCCATTTGATTTAATCAGTAAAGAAATGGATGCAACACAGCCAACATGCAGACAAAATGCAGGGGATAAAATGACACTGTGTGCATCTATTCAAGATTCACAATTTTAGCAGCCTTGTTTTCTGCAGGTACAACCCTGGAATATTTTGTCTGAGCACAGATATAACGATCCAGATTCTGGATGTGAGGAAGAAGAGTAACAAGGCAGTGATCCACAACCATGATCCATGCTGGTCTTTCAGGAAACTGCTAAAAAAAGCCAAACAGGATTGCTCATCTGCAGAACAGCACTGAACAGCGATCCGAAACATGGCCATTATTGGACTATTCCTTGTGCTTCAGTTACACCCTAAAATAATTAATCGATGTCATTAAACTACTATGGCATTGAACACATATTGCACTTAAAACATAATTAATTTTGACAATTAATTATTCCAGGTTTTATGACAATACCTCTTGTGATAAATACTTCTAAAAATCAGACACAGGAAGAAGTCTGCACACTAGAAACTGCCACAAAACTGAAGACCTGTCAAACTGAAATGAGCTATAAAAACAGTAATATTCAGACATCGTCACTCTCATTAAACACCTAATGATGCCACAGGCATATTAGTAGGGAAATGCTCATGAGGCTCATGAGGAATTAGAAGGGAAAAAAGCAAATAAACCCCCTGCCCCTAAAACCGCTTGCCAAGCTGTTTGTACATTCTGCCGCAGGCAGTTGCTTGCAAAAGATGGAGACGTGAATGGAGACAGTCAGTGACTATTAGATGCTGATGATGGTAAGGGCAAGCAGAAGAACTGTTGCTAGAGATTAAGGGCTGCCTTTTGCTCTCAGTTATGTCTTGCCTGTCTCAACATTTCATAGTATTTAAATGAATCTGTTGCATAAAGCGTTTCTCCTGTCTATGCTGCTCAGCAGCCATATTCTCCTCTCTGGTATGGATTGTCTTGGGAAACTTGCCAAGCTGTGACAGAGCAGTGCATAAAAGGAAATCATGCTCATAAGCTGGGGGTGGGGAGAGCTGCAGGTGAATAGATTCAGGGCAGCGACATACATACAGCCTCCTGGCTCGAAATCTCAGTGTTAAACTGAAATGGCAAACAAAATACATAGTGCATAGGGCTGCTGGAGACCCCAGACCATCCCATTCATTTGCTCCAGGGAGGGTGTGAGCACAGTGCAGCAGAATTGTGCAACACTGCACTGGCTGCTGCTCAAGCAGATTGGAGAACAAACAAGTATTTCCTCCAAAGATGCCAGAAAAGCCCCATCCAGTTTTGGAGCCCTTTCTTGCCAGATGCTGAACACCTCCTTTATGCTTAGGAAGGATCTGGACCTTTCAATTAAAGACAGTGGGAAACAAGGGTGGACCCAGCCTCTTGCAGGAATAAACTACTACCTGCCTGCCAGGACCTGCCTGAAAGGTCTGGCATTTCCTATGGAATCCAGGGAATGCACTCAAGGTTGTTAATATTCATTATTTTATTTATTAATAGCCAAGCTCCCAAGTAGTTGTTGGCTTTTCATCTTTAAACCTCAAAGTGCTTTACAAAGGAGATCATTATCAACAAAGAAACAAAGACATGTACATTCGGGCTTCTGCTCAATGTAAAGAGCATCTCGGATCACCTGTAAAGCAGCTTTGCCAGTTGAGCTTTACTCTGGCCACTTGCCCTGGAAACAATCTCCAAATCTTAAATGATTAGGGGTAGCAGGAAGGATTTTCAGCTGAAGTTCAGTAACACAAACGTTTACAGGGGATTAGGCAATCCTGCACAATGCTGTGCCTGGCTGGAAGATGTGGAGGTCAAGGAGACTCTCAGCTAGAAGTCTATGACACTGGAGTAACCTTCAGGCATCTCCAGATCAGACCAGGATTCCTTACTACCCAGTGCTGCTGTGGATTACAGCACTGAGTACTTTCAATTCAATCCCTGAACACAAGACTTACTGTCCTTTCTCCATCTTCAGTTGTTGCAGTAAAAGACAGGTGAAGAAATGTGCTTGGGCTGCTAATTTTCTTTTGCATTTTTGCCCTGCACACAGACTGGGATTTTCCATCTTAATGACCTGCAGCTGAAACAGATGTTTTGCTTTAGTGTTTTAAAGCACTTCACAAAACTTAACACTAATTTATTCTTTCACAGTGCTGGGGGAAAAAAAAAAAGATGTTTGATTTCGTTACTCACATAACAGAACAATGTGAAAAATGGAAACAGATGTTTCTCATTTAAGCATGAATAAGACGGAAGTGAAAGAAAAAAGATGATGTAGTAGATGTAGATTAAGAGAAATATGATGGCTTGGTTAAGTTAAGACAATTTCTTATGGATCTCCAGTCAGTCCTGAAAGACCTAACAACTTGGTTCCCTGATTCAGCAAGCACATGGAAGTGCTTAACTCCAGCTGTGGAGAGTGTCTCACACACTTCATTTATAGTATTTTTTAAAGTTGTATACCTAAATGAATGCTTTACAGTTAGGAGCTGAGGGGATCAATGGCATTGTTCCTGTAGACAGTAAAGCACTGACTGTTTTCACAAAGTACAGACATCTAAATTTGAATATCAGAGTAGAAATAAAGTCAAACTGAAAAGACATTGTTTCCTGAAACATGAAGAAGGACTTTGATATTACTGCAGCACAGAGCTAGCATTGCGAGATCCAGAAGAAGCAACCTGGAACTCACTGAGAGCCTTGGTTCCCCCACGGGGTGCAGCACTGGCAGGGGCAACCTCCTCTGCTTCAGCAATTGCCTCTCACCCTCTCCTTGTCCCTGCAGAAGTAAGGGTCCAACCTCAGCTGCAGGGACTTTCACAGTAAAAATCTTTCAGACCATCAGGCTTAGAGAAGATCGTTCCCCTTCTTCCCTTCCTCCAAAGTGAAGCCTGGGCCAGGAGACATGCCCGTGCCCCGGAGCTACCCTCCACAGCTCCCACAGGCCTCCCAAGGCTCACCTCTGCGGAAGATAGGACAGCACAACCCTGCCAATGCTTGCAGCCCGTACGGAGGTGCAGAGGTCTTCCCAACTACAGGAGAATCTGCCTGGCAATTCCATTTCACCAAGCACCTGCTCAGACAGTTTTCACTCTTTGTTACTCCTGAGAAAATTAACCTCACCAGCATGTTGTGCCCTTTCCAAGGCAACCTAGCCCCAAATGGCAGAAGTATAGCTACTCCTGGTGTTCTGAACAAGGAGGAAAGGCAAAGGGTATGTTCAGACTCCCCATAGCTTACAGCACTGTTAAAAAAAAAAAAAATCCAAAAATAAAGCAGACCAACAGATCCCTTTGTTTCCAGGC
>JAOEHX010045452.1:45768-89642 GCA_025448015.1 Bolborhynchus lineola | reverse complement strand
AGCACAAATGTGCTAAAGCATTTCTAGTTGCCATTCCTGCACATAGCCAAGCTTGCTGCATATGGAGCTGTAGGAAGTGAGTGTTTTTCTCTTGTAGGAAGCAAACTGAGGCCTCCCACTGCTCATGTTCTAATTAAAGAATTGTTTCTTTTCCTCATTGTAAAATAGCAATTTGTTGACACCACAACCCCAGTCATCATGAAGTAATAGTTCTGTTGTTTGCACTGACTGCTAGGAAAACAAAAAGGGAAGCATTTTTAGCAAGTGATAATAAAGCTATTTCATAGTATTACACCTATGAATAAATATTCAGTCATCACCATTATACGTCAGAGTCCTCTATTATTAATGCTAAACTTATACCAGAGATTGTGAAAAGAGACTTAGCTAACAAGATACCAAAGCTGCCTTACAGCAGGCTACTTACAGCGTAACCCTAAGATGAGCAAGAATCTTTCTGATTACCTGAAGATGCAGATACTGCCTGGGACAAATATCATTACCTGCTTTACATGTCAAGTTAGAATGATGTTAATGGTGGGTTTCTGACACCTGTCTTCAGTCAGAACAAAACCTCAGCTCCATGAGCGCTCCCAGTAAATGGAACAGCACCTTTGCCATAGAACAAACCACAGAACCTGGGCCACAGCAAACTAGCAGCCATCCCACAGCACTGGAAGAGCAAATCATGAGGTCAGCGACACGTTATCCACAGATCTTTCTGATTTCCTAGCACAGAAGCCTGGCTAACAACAGTAGGAGGCAGCGGCCACAGTCCATCAGAGCTCCAACAAGCAGGGCTAGACCATTGCATTCTGCTGATGTTTCAGTAAGATAGAATCCCTCTGTCCCTCAAAAGGAAAAGATGCTGACAAAGGCTGAAACTTTAAATGAGGAAACGGATGATGCAGTAAAAATTTAGGCTGAGGGGGAGGGGGAAGGAGGAACGATGTACACAGAAACAAAAAGCAAACTAAAAAAGTCATGCAAGGAAAAGCCTACAAAGTAGGCTCACCTCTCCAGCAGCAGCGTGAATGGTACTGCGGGCTCAGCAGGGTGGCAGCAGGGGGCAGTCCTCAAGCCAGCTCCAGCAGGAACGTTGGTCTAGAAGGCAGAGAAAAGACCTCAGGATGCTTCAGGCCAATGAGTCCCCTCCAAGCAATGAGCACAACCTGTTGGGCCATGAAGGTCAGTGGGCATTGCCCAGTGAGGTATCAGGCACTGGAAACTCGAAGCTGTTCCATTGCCAGAGGAACTGCTGCAAGGCTGCACAGCAAAAGAGCATTTTACCTCACTATTGCAGGCTTCTCAGTCAAAAAGGGGTGGCATGAACCACATGCCACTGGTGGCAGAGGAAGTTCAACCCTAGGGAATTGCATTAAGGAGGGGCAGGGGCGCTTCCTCCACAAGCATCGCTGCTCTCACAGCCACCAGCAAACAGACATCGCAGGACACCTCACTGGTCCTGTACCAGGAGCACTACTGGGAGGGCTCATCGTGCCTGCACATCACACCACAGCTGGGGAGGAGGAACATTCTTTCTCTCCAAGGGCAGCAAGTGAGCAGCCAATTCCTCCTGGTTATTTGCAGACCTGGTTATTTGAGCTCTGCAAGGCACTGCCTTTCCTCAGCTGTGGTGGGGCACCAACATGGTGGTGGTGAAACAGAGTAGGCTGGAGCTGGTGTATTTTCAAAGCTCATTTTGATACTGGCCACATTAGACTGAGAGAGACTTTGATAGATCTTCCTGTTGTCTGTTATGATTGATTCTTGTATTTTCTGGGCTCGTAACATTTTCCTTGTCGAAATCACAAAGCTGCCACAGGTATTGGCTGTAGCACATCCCCTCACCCCTGAAGAGGCCTCCTGGCATGATTCCTGCAGCAGCATTATTTTCAAAGCTAGCCAAGAGCTGCAGAGGCACATAAATGCTGCAGCACTGTCCTATGGTTTGCTTGCTCAGGCCTGAGTATTTTCCCCTGCTGCCCTCCACATGCAGCCTTCCCCACATGGGACCCAACGCTTTTCTCTCCTCCACAAGTGATCAGGCTCATGTGCCACTCCATTCCCTTCCTACTAAGTATCTTCAGCCAGCTCTGCTCTGCAGTCATTTTCACAGTCACTGCTGATAAAGCCCTGAACTATCTAAATTAACCACTGATTCAGTCAAGAATCTAGCTTCTTAAAGGTTTAATCTGCTTTTCTAGGAACTGTGCCTCTTAAGACTCCCAAAATGAACCTCAGCAGCTGCAGTATCACAGCCTGTGAAAGCTTTCCACTTGTCCAGCTGTGTGTTTACATTCTAGTTTTGCTTCTAGGCATTTTGCTGAATGCGTTGACACTGTGGGTGTTCTGCTGCACGCTTGGCAAAGGGACTGAAACAAGAGTACACATGGTCAACATGCCTATGGCTGACTGCTTGCTGCTCTTTGCTTTTTAAAACTTGATTCCAGTTCAATCAAGCGCAGGCAGGTAGATGATACCTGGTTCTGGAAGGTGGCTATTTCATAAACCACTTAATGAGCATCAGTATCATCACTGTCATAGCAGGTAACAGGTACCTTGCAATCAACTACCCTTTGGAAGCCAAAGTGCTGAGGTCACCATTGAAGGCAGGTTTTGCTGCTGGAATTCTTTGGATGGTCATCATCTCTCTGATGCACCACTGATCATCTTGAGTTATTGCTCCATACAAATCACTGCAGAACTCATGAGAAAGAAGAATGAAGGCCATGAGGAAAAGGTACTCAGTAGTCATCCACATTGTGTCAACAAATATGGCTGAGTTCATCATATGCTTTTTACCTCTTTAACTCAGCCATCTCCTCTGCATTATAATGGACTCCATCAGCTCCAACTGCTCTGCAATACAGAGGGTTAATAATTCAGACTTCAATTTGATGGACTGTTCCCCAATAAGTCTAAACATGCCTGTAAGATTTCCTCCCCAGTATGGGAGTTGTGCACCAGGAGCACAGTGATGTGCGAGACTGCCTATTGCCACTGTGCTTTCTGCACACCTCGAGTCTCACCAGCATGAGTGCAAGCCCTTCAGAGGTGAAAGCTCTGCCAAAATCAAACAGCTACTTTAGATGTGCAGGGAAAAAATACTTCACCTCCAGTTGCTTCTAATCAAATGCCACCCATTTAATGAGATACAAAGCCACCTACAGACATTTCCAAGCAGATTCTGCTAAGCCACCTCACTTTGAATAACACCCCTTCCTCCATCAGCCACTTGCTATAAATATAGAATGTACAGAAAAACATATGATGAATGTTTGGCCAAAGATGACCAAACTTCCTCCCTACAGAAACCTCACACCAAAGCTTCCCTACAGCCCTGAGTTCTCAGGTGATGCTGAAATTTGGAGAGGGAAGGAGCCTCAGAGGGGCCATGGAGGAGGCAGCTGGGTTGTGAAAATGTTAGACCGTACTGAGCAGGGAGTGAAGGGATGGTCCTTACTGCACAGCCAGCCTCCACAGCAGCTCTGGGCAGGACCACCACCACTCCTAATGACTCCTAGTAAGGGCAAAGATTCAGGAAAGTATTTTTCATTCTCCGAGAAGAGGGCAGATAAACCATACCTTTGACATAGGACTAAAATCTCCATTCTTCATTTGAGCAGGGTCTATCCAAGCACAAGGCAGTCAGGGATTCAGACATGTTTGGTCTGAAAAATGTGGCACAAGGACCAAGGAACCCCATCTGGCTTTCCAGCAGGAAAATTGGGTTGTGCAGTTCTGTTTACACTTTTTTGGGGCGGCTTTTTGGAGCTTTTGGCTCATTTAGTAGGTGTTTAGTAGGTATGTCTCTAAATTCATAACCCACCAGGCTAAGCAACCACATACTATACAGAGAAGAGCTAAGGGATGAATTATGCAGTAAGGAGGCAGCAGCAATCTATAGTAGTAGACATTTTTGGTGGGCTCAGCAGCCTCCAGGAGACAGGGGTAATCTGAGCACATGCCAACAAACACTAACCCTTCCCACCACTGCCTGGAAGGCAGACAGCCCCCATTCCATACACACATTCAGACTCTAACTAGCCAAGTGGAACAGGCCTTGGCTGGCTTGCTTTGGTCTTGCTGCAAAAACCTAGCTATCTGATCACATAGATTCAGAGAATCAGCGAGGCTGGAAAAGACCTTTAAGATCATCATTCTTTCCCTCAGCACTACCAGGTCCAGCACTAAACCATATCACTAAACACATAATCTACATGGTTTGAACACTTCCATGGACAGTGATTCCACCAATTTCCTGGGCAGCCTGTTCCAATCCACCAAGCTTTCAAGTAAGTGCAATTTCACCTTCTTACAATAGGAAACACACCCCCTGTCTTTCAGACTTCCCAGATTCCCAAGGAGCCAAGTCTGGACAACACTAGCCTCACACTTTCCGAGTGATTTGGGTTCAGGTGTAAGGAGGGCAGGTATCTCCTATCATACATGACCACATCCTGCAGCCATCAGGCCACACTGCCCTCCCAGCACCTGCAGGACACAGCTAGCACAAACACCTTGCATTGGCATCTCCTTATTCTATGAACTGATGGCAGTTTGACACCCTTCACAAGCACTGAATGGACTTGGTACACAAACAGGTCACTTGAAAGCACAAGTAGAGCTGCTGCAGTGCACTAGAGGTGGCTGCACAGGCAGGACACACACATAGAGCACAGGACTCGCACCCAAACCTCCTCTAACTTTGATGTTATTGCTCACACCAGTTTTCTTGCTTGGGGCTTTCCATTTGCTATTGCTGTCACACTTTAAATAAACCCTCCTGCCAAGTACTGAACTAGGGCAGCTGACTGCAAAACGAGAGTTGAGCTGAATGCCAGCGGTGGGTGGAAAGTGTGAAACCTCTCACCAGAAAACTGGAACATATATCAAAGGTAGAAAAAAAAGGGCACTCCTGAGGAAGTGAAAACCAGGGTGGTTCACTAGCACTAGCTTCAGACAGAAGCACTCCTGAAGGTCTCAGTTTCTGAAGGCTCAGAAACGCCACCAAGTCAACCACAGCAAGGGATAAGCACTGCATGCACCAGCCCATGCCAGCATCTGACATCACGCACTCCTCATCCTCAAAGTTGTTAAAAGGCTGCAGCATCTGCAAGCCTGCTCATCAGAAAGCCCGGCAGCTCTCTGCCAGCAGTGTCACCAGCTTCAAAACTCCTGTCTCACTTCTGCCTGCTGACATTCTTCTACCAAGATGAACACTGCATGCTTCTGCCCACTGCCAGGGAGTCCCCAGCCACCCAGGGAGTCAGAGCAAGCTCTGAGCCCGGGAGGAGCACACCCACCTGTGCCATCACCAGGGGCTTTACTCTCTGCCACTATGCTTACACGCTTCCACCTCTAGGGACACGGCTGTACTAATTGGTTTAGCAATTTCAGACGGGGGATGGGTTTTGATATCTGTTTTGGTTCTGAGAAAAACAGAACTTTGAAAACTCTCAAAGGTGAAATAAAATGTGGAATATATCTGACTTTCATAACATACCTGTAATTTTTCTCTTCTACGAGCTGGCTGGATCCAAATTGTGGATTTTGTCCCTTTGGAAGGTGAAGGGGATGTTTTCAGTAGGCAAAGACCAGCAAGAGGGGATCTCACCTTCTGTTTCCTGGAGGAATGGTGGTCTGCAGCAGTTCCAGCTCTGGAAGAAGAAACAGGGGAGTTAAAATACAACAGCCCTGCTCCAGGTATGCATGATGGAAGAGAGCCAGGGGAAGGTGTGAGTCAGATTGCTCTATTTTCACCTCTCACAAAAGGAACCTCAGAGCTATTTTAGGCACACCAGGGAGGTCTCAGCAGAGGCAGATGCTTGAACAACATCCCCACTAGGAAATGGAGGCCCTGCCAAAAAGTTCACATGGAGGCAATGCACCCACCTGCATGAGGTGCCCACCTTCTGCTGGGGTGCCCAGGGCAGAGCCATCCCAGGAACCCTTTCCCTGGACACCCGCTGCCTTCTCCCAGCAGAAGGGAAGTGGATCCCACCACCTCCTGCCCAGGACAGGGACTCTAACCAGGCAGCACCCCAGTGGCTTTCAGAAAGTAAAGTTAGCAAATGAAGAGAGAAAGGCCTCCCATAGAGATGAGAGCATGTCATGCCCCAAGCATGTCACTCTGCTTCAAAAAGGAGTTTCCCAGACTTTGCTCTTAAAGGCACACCCCAGGGTCAAGCTCTGCTGCTGCTGCTGCTGACAATTTATCTACATGATCATTGTGAGGCAGATTTGAAGTGATGATACTGAAACCAGTTATGAAACCCAACACATATCTGTTTATTAACTGACATTGGCTCGATTTTTTTTCCTGTAAACCCTAGGCTGATTTATTTCCACTGCTGTGTTTCAGTACTTTCCTCTCCCTCAATAAATGCAAACACCCTTGGTCCTGGTTTCACCCAGGATAGAGTTTATTTTCTTCCTAGTAGCTGATGCAGTGCTATGTTTTGGCGTCACTCTGGCAATAATGCTGATAACACATAGATGTTTAGTTGTTGCTCAGTATTGCATACTCCAAGCCAAGGACTTTTCAGTCTCAGGCTCTGGCAGTGAGGAGGGGCAGAGACAGGATACCTGACCCAAACCAGCACAGGGATATTCCATACCACTGACCATCATGCTCAGTATAGAAAACGGGGAGGGGGAGAGCTGGCCAGAAGCCACTGATCACTGCTCAGGAACAGGTTTGGTCACAGTATCAGTGATTGTTGTGAGCCTCTGTTCTCCCCTACCAGTACAGAGCTCTAGTTTGTAGGCAGCCAGAGAAAAAGTGCAAGTGTATGACCTCTCCACCTCTGCCACGCCATGAGGAAGAGAGTCCTTCATGGAAATCAGCCTCCTGCAGTACAGGTCACTTCCCCATCAGGTTCTTTCCAGTTGTAATTGCACTGAATAGGAAGCAGAAACCCAGCATAGCCTGTGTGCTGTCCCCCCAGTCCCTGCTGCAGCCACAGTGTTATCTATCCACAGCATCTGAGCCCTGGGAAGGTTGGAGCTGCAGGGCCCTGGCACTATTCCACAGATGTGGAAGACCATCCTTGCTGTGGCAGGTTGGGTGCCCACCAGATACTTTCCCAGGTTACTGCAGCCTGTAGTTTAGGAACCTCCTAAACCAGAGATTGCTCCTTCATGCAATATGGCACATCTGGGACTTCTCTGCTTTCCATGAGCACACAGAACCATTTTTATACCCATAAAATTACTTTAAAGAATTCAATACCTAACCACACTGTCAACATCCAGCTGTACGCAGTGTAGGCTGCACATCTCTGTACCTGCCAGAACTTGGTGCAGCATGGCACCAGGGAGAGCAAATGGAGGCAACACAGCCAGCACCCTTCCAGTAAATCTTGAGCTGGATACTGCCCTGAATGGAAAACCTCTGCACTCACCTGGAGCTGCCAAAAGCTGAAGATTGCTCTGGAACTTCAAGAGGCCCAAGCTCTGCCCTCCTTGAGGGCTGCACAGAAAGCACCAAACCACTAGAGGGAAACCGGAGCTCAGCTCACCTCGCACCTCGAAGCCAAACAAGGGGGATTTGTAGGAGGAAGGAAACACAAACTGGGGTTAAATGAAAGGGAGGGAGGGAGGGAGGAAAGAAACATAGTTGTGAGGCGAACTATCCATGAGTGTCAGCTTTGATACTTTTAAAATGCATTCAGCTCCTCTGAAATATCATTATCCCTCACGTTCTCACTCTGTTCACTTCCATGGAGTTGGGATGGGAAGGCAGGGAATAACCTTGAACAAGAAATGTCATTTTTCAGTGGAATTCCCATTCAGCTCCAGAGAGTTCATAAAAATAATTCTCACAAGCATGGAGATGCTACAAGGGCTGGAACAGCTCCGCTCTGGAGCCAGGCTGAGAGAGCTGGGCTGGTTCAGTCTGGAGAAGAGAAGGCTCCTTAAGGACAGACCTTAGAGCAGCTCCAGTGCCTGAAGGGGCTACAGGGAACCTGGAGTGGGGCTTTTGACAAGGGCCTGTAGGGACAGGACAAGGGGAATGGCTTTAACCTGACAGAGGGGAGATTGAAATGAGACATTGGGAAGGAGATCTTTATTACAAGGGTACTGAGGCACTGGCACAGGGTGCCCAGAGAAGCTGTGGCTGCACCATCCCTGGCAGTGTTCAAGGCCAGGTTGGATGGGGCTTGGAGCAACCTGCTCTAGTGGAAGGTGTCCCTGCTCATGGCAGGGGGTTGGAACTGAATGAGCTTTAAGGTCCCTTCCAGGACAAACCATTCCATATCATGACATTGTTCCACCCTTGGTCATAGGCAGGAAGGTGCTCAGTCTCCATCTCCCCATCCCTCTTTGGGGACAGGCACTCACTGCAGGGGCAGCTTCCCCCTTGCATCACTCCAGTTCACAGGGCAATTCTCCTTTTGGAGACAGCCTCCTGGAAGGATGCAGCCATTTCATCCTGTTTCAGGGCAACACCTCCTCATGCACTATTACCGCAACTGGCCACACACTTCCCCTTTGTTGAGGAAAGAGAAGGAAACCAATGTGCTTGACTTCTGGAAAAGCTTGAGTGTGTGCTGAGAAACATCCTGCACACATTAAAAGAACACTTCAAGTGGGCTGTGTAGGCTATTAGAGACACAAGGAACATTGGAGTTACTGGAGATAAAGACTGTAAAGGTAGCATTTCACCCTGGCTGGTCTCCTCAGCCGAAACCACTACAGCAAGCTGGCATAATGTGTGGATTTACACGCTGCCAGCACCAATGCAGCCCCTGCTGCTACACCTTTCTCTGCACGCTCACCCCAACTCTAAACCTGGCTCCCACCCGCGTTTGCCTAGGAGCTCTTGTGCCTCTCAACACTCCCTCGTGTGGTCTAGGTCTGACGGTGCAGTAAGGATGCTGCTCAAATGCTAGAAATACCAGATGAAGGGACAACACCTACAAGTAATGCTCTGCGCACTGTTCATTTACTTGCAATGCACAAATGAGCACACTGGAGCAAGCTCTCATCGTTTAACTTCAGAGCAGAATCTCACAGTGTTTATCATAAGTGATTCTCTTTAGCAGTAAAAATATGGCATTACTTTTACAGTTAAGCAGGTATCTTGCTTGTACAGGTTTACAAGATTATTTCCCAAGTTAGATAAAATAAACTGTGTACAACTGGGAGAAGAGTGCCATAGCAAACAACGTGTAGTAAGCTCCAGGTTTGCCACCTACATGAATTGCACCTGGATCATCTCTCTACCCTTTTCCTCATAGAGCACTTGGGATTTTGGCAGCAGAATAATGCATTTTAAAACATTTAGACATTGTTTAACCAAATGATACATCATTAGATACAATGATATACCTTCTTTTGCTAGACAAAGCTCCAGGGTAATGGATATTTTGTAACACCAGAACTAGCAGTGAAATTCAGAATACTCTTTAGCCAGGCCCTGACATATTTAACACAAAATAAGATACAGCCTCCCTTACCTCAATTTCCAGATGACAACCCAGAAAGGACTGCTTCAGGGAAGCTTACTCCTGCTTACAGATAACTGATGGCAAAAATGCATCTGAAGAAAAAAACATTATTTTTCAAACCCCTTACTCCATTTTTTTTTCTCTCCCAACCACCTTTTCTTGCTGCTTTCTGTTGCTGGGTTTCTTCTTATAGAGTGCAATGATTGATGGGAGAGCTTGTGACTTTCAACCAGCTGTAGCCACTGCTGAGATCAGGGAACAAACCTGGGCTCAACTAGGCAGGGAGTAAAGAAACTTGGTGGTGATAGCACCAGGTGAAAGGGCTCCTGTTAACCTGCAGAAGATAAGGAGGACTCATACTAAGGTAAGAGGTTCTGCCACTCTGGGATTGCATTGATTTGTATGCAGAGTGTGCAGTCAGTTTGGGTCTTCTCTGCCCCCTTCAATGCTAGCATAGTTCCTGTCACATTATCTCTAATTCACCTTAATCTTTAGCTTTTGAAAGCACAGGTTTGCAATAAAGAGGCAGGAAGAAACCAACTAATGAAAGCTCAAGTATTCCTATGTTCTAACTAGCAGAATTTTGTTTAACCCACTTTTAATAACACCTCACAGCAAGGTGTTATTACGGTGACAAGGCTCATTTATCTTCAGCATTAGAAGGGCTTATTTTAATCTCCAGACAGCGTGTTTCCAACTGCAATCCTAATTGTACTGCTATAAGGAAAGCAAGTCCCAGGAAAACATAGGGTTAAAATACTTTTAACTTAGGTTTAAGAAAACAAGGTTTGTGTTGTAAGTTTGTGGTGTGTTAACAGAATTTAGTAGTCTTACTAACAAGAGAGGATTATTTCTTTCCATCCGTCTAATGAGTGAATTCTTCAGTTAGTTTGGAGTCAGTGACTCCCGAACATCTGCTAGCTGAGGATACTCCTTGTCTGTCCATCCTGTCCTGCTTGCAATACATTTTGTACAAAGGTCACACTGCTCTAAATCTTTGCCAGCTAACAGAAACTTGCAGATACGGCTGATTTCAGCTAATTGTGGTTAGTGGGGCATCCAACTGTGCCAAAGGTGAAAAGCACACGGTGAGGAAGACTGCTTACTTCACCTTGAAGACCCCTGCTAACATGAGGAAGACTGCTTACTTCATCTTGAAGACCTCTACCTACGACCATCAGAGGGCAGTGCATAAGCGCCCAAAAGGAGGAGACTTATGATAATGATTACCTAAACTAATTGTAATATCACCACTGCTCTCTCGGGAACCTGACGAATATGCATGTCTGTGTGTAATAAATATCTGCTTGCTTAACCCCTCGCTGTGCAAGTTAGGAGGAGAGATCCCACTTGCACCCGGTGCCATAATAAACATACCTGCTTTATAACTCTCCTTAAGTTGTAGAGTCTGATTCTGTGCTTCAATTGGGTGGTTAAATAGCTTGGGTTGGAAGGGACCTGCAAAAGTAATTCAGTCCAAATAAATTTTTTCTTTTCCCATCTGCAGTGGATATAGTGAACTATTTACTCCCTTCTCCTTCATAGCTACTATTTATGTACTTTAAGACCTATTTATGTCCTCCACACTTCAACATTTGTGCTCTAAATATACCCAGCTACTTCAGTACTTCAAATGTAACTCACTGTGTTTGCTCCTGTTTTCTAGATTCTCTTGTGGTTTGAGCTGGTTTGAGCTGGTTTGGGGTTTTTTCCTTCTTTCTTCAATTCTTAAAAGAGGCACCTAAGACTGAATATAGTTCTTCTAAAGCCTTAAACAATTGCATATATCTTAATCATGTTGAATTTTTTCTACATATTCCATTTCATTTCCAGTCATACTCCATTTGCAATTTGCTCTAAGCCCCCTATCCCCTTCACATCTGCAGCACATCAGGCTCACTTGCATCTCATATTTGTGTTCACAACCATTCCTATGTATGTACAAAACTTTGCATATGTCTTTCTGCCTCACTGAATTCTTTCTTTTCTAAACCATTTGTCCAACTTTTCAACAGCATTTTAAATACTAAATTTCACTTCCACCATTTTGGAGACTTTCATTTGTGCAACAACTGTCATGTTGTAAACAGACTTAAGTCTTAGTTTAAGAGACTGAACAGAGAAATGCTTTATCCCTTAATACAGGGAAATGTACTTCTAAACGAGTATGTGCACCCAATCATGAACTACAGCCATTTTCTTTAAACCATTAAGAATTACTCTAGTCCCTATTATTAGACAGCCTACACAAAAATCTGGAAACACTACTGCTTTCTTGTGCAAGAACTCTGTTTTATCCACCAATTTCTTGACTGTCAATTGTCAGAGATCTATGAAAAGCAGCATGAAGGTAAAGCCCTTTCCCACTGGCTGCAAAAGCTAGGTGCTTCTACCTACCACTGCCTGAGCACAACACTGCACTTCTACAAGCCAAAGGTGATGCAAACACAAGTAGTACTGCTGCTGCTTCAGAATACCAAAGCTGAGAGATCACAGGGGCTGATTTTAAATTAACCTCAGTTTAAGACCTTTTTGTTAAACAATGAGGAACACCATGTATGAAAGAGACACAGCACAATGTCAGAGCCAGACACCCTGGGACCCATCAGGTGGCTCCAGGATAACCCTGTCAGGGCTAAAGTGGTGACCAAACTGTGTCTTTATGTTTAACTAGGGACTGATTAACACATCCCCCAGGCCAAAACTGCCCTCTGCTGCTCAGCACCAGAAGAGGTCCTGAACCTTCCCCCACCATGGCCCAGAGCAGAGCTCCGTTCCCTCACATTGAGTTTCTTTGGCAGCCCTGCAGGCTGTGGCTTCATCCCATAGGAACAGTGGGTCTGACCTTGGGAAGAGCCCCACCACAGAGTGGCAAATGCCTGAGTTGTGATCAGACCCTGGCAAGCTCCAACTCCCCCACTGGCTGAAAGCATGTCTAGGGAAGCTTTGCTTTTTCAAGTTGGGAGATGACCTTCAGGGTGGGAGGTAATGACTTGCCATTAGAGGAATGCTGCAGATTTCAGTTGCAACTGGAGAAATATCTGCACATCTAGCCTACTGCCATTGTTTATCTGGGTGTTCCAGAACAATACCAATTGAAGGTTTAGGCTCAGTGAAATGATTTGCAAAGGAATATTTTATTCTGGCTTTAAAATTATTAAGCCTAGCATAACATTTACAGCTCCTTTTTGCAAAGACCAAAATAGGTCACACTTGGTGCAAGCAGATAAAGTAATCCATGGGATCAGTGAGGAGTCCAGTAGCACAAGGCTTCAAAGCAATGATACCATTCAATTCCTATATGATAAAGCTACCATCACAAGTTTCTCAGCCACATCAGTACAATCCCTGCACAACTATCCTGGTCTTAGCAATCATGCTTCCCACCCAACACAGGAAGATTCATTCAGAGGTGGTGTCCACAGAAATTCCAAAGTTGTCATCTCAGGAGGGTGTTTCAGTAACCTGGTAAGGTTAATTCGAGAGGTTTTAATCTGTTTGAGGTTCTTCACTTTTCTGCAAGTTGCTCTCTTGATCCCTTTCATGTTCTAAGGCTTTTTTATAGAGGCTATTTATAGGAATGCACTTGTACTGAAGTGAAGCGACCTTTTCAGCATTTCAGATCAACCTCTAGCACTTGGTTTGAAGTGGGAAGCTAGGTGTTTATCACTGTATCTCTGTGAAACAAGCCAGAATGCCTTTCCCTCTTGGGAGCCAGCTGAGCTGGCAGCTCATTGCAGCATCCCCACTTCCCACAGCATCCAAAACCCTGAGACCAGGATCAATCATAGAATACCAGGTTGGAGCAGACATAAAGGATCATCTGGTCTAAACTTGCTTGGCAAAAGCACATCCTAGGCTAGATGGCCTAGCACCCTTACCAGCTGACAGGGCACACTTATGGCTCATATTCAACTTTCCAGATCCAGCGGTTACATTTTACATGCTAACTATATGCTCATAGCAAGGGCAGATAACCTACATGCATATAAAAAACAAGCTATAGCTGACTGGACTTACAGCTCCATTACTGTCCTCTTCAGGCACCAGGTTCAAAGATGACCAATTCTCTTCAAGGCAGAGAGACCCCTTCTTCACTGGAAGAAAGAAGGAGATCTACTCAGTTGCTCTTTCCAAGGTAGAAAAGGCATGTTTTCACAAAGAGACATTTTTTTCAGCAGCATAAACCAGAGCTCTCTCTCTCTCAGAGATTATCTTACTGAATGAAAAGGGCAGATGTGGGGAGATGACAACAAAATTAAGCTCATAAAGTAAGTGTGCGTGCAACCCATGTGTACAGTGTAATGACTGTAATAAGTCATTATTATATTGATGAACACACAAGTATACACACACTTTTACATATACACGCACACACATATATGAGGAGAGCAGCACCGCCCAAGGGGAAAGTTCCACCTTGATGCCTCTTTCCCGACTTACAAACTACCCCAAGGTGGCACTGTGGGGTAGCGTTTCCTCTACCAGCGCTGGCAATCACTCAAAACTATGACTCGGAAGTAAACGGAGGAATCGGTGCAAACATTTTCTGAAATTTCGTTTTTTTGCTGTTTTTCCTTGTTTCTTCCTCTGTCTGACTGGCTCTTCCTGGGTGCTTCTACTTCTCAGCAGCACTTGCCACATCTCCATGTGAAGTCATTCAATGACTCCAACTGGGACCTTGGTGCCCTGGGATCTGTTAGGATGCAGGCAGCAGCAAGGTTGACAGCAATTCTCATACCTCAGGTTTAAATGCCAAGATGAGGGGATACAGGCTGGAGAGTCTGCACTGACAAGTGCACTCTGCCAGTACAGTTGGGCTGTGATGGAGCAATCTGTGCTATAGCCAGCAGAAACCCCAAGAGAAACCAAGCTAAGCAGACACAAGAGCCATGGGCATGTTGTCTGCCACTGTCCAGGTGAGACAATACCGGTAGGAGAAACAGTGCCCAGGTGGTTCTCAAATAGCTTTGTCCCTGGGACAGCAGCATTCATTTGGTAATACTGCAAGAGGCCAGAGTTGGCCCCGCTTCTCTGCGGCCCTTTGAGATAGGTCTTATCAATGCATAGCTGGATACACACCAGGCTGAAAACAATAAAAAAAGTAGTGGAAACTTGGCAAAACATAAGTTAGAATGGGAAAGACCAATGAGAGCAAATATGACATGCATTAATGGAAAAGGGCACATCTCAGATCTGAAAAGTGTTACTTCTAGGCCAGTCTGTGATCCTCATTCAACTCTGACCCATCACAGTTATAGGCTTGAGTGTGTAGGGCTTCCTTTCCAGAAGTGCCAGTTTCTACACTGAGGAGAGATAGATGAGGAAAAATAAAAAGAAATGGATAAAAAATGCAGTTTCCACACAAGTCAGCTCTTTATCAGTCCAAGCCATTCAACAGAGTTGGGTCTGTCAGAAAGCTGTGGCATTGAGAGTGCCTAAACCCCACAGACAGGGCAGCTCCTACCTCTTTGTACAGGGCCATCTGTGTGAAGGTATAGGAATGACTGTGCAAGGCACAAGTGTGCAGTGCAGCACCTGCTGCTTTCCTGCACCAGTGCTCCTCTGCACAAGGCTGTAGTGATGGTTTTTGATGTCTATCAGTCCAGATGGAAGATAGTAAAGGTCCAGTCAACAGTGCTCACTTCATACTCAGTACCATGAAATTGCACAGAAAGTAATTTTCACTATGTGTTTTATCACCAAGTGTGATGCAAAGGCTGAGAAGAAAATGTTTTCTAGTGGAAAAAAAATAAATCTAGATAAACCATTTATCAGAGTATTAAGTTATATGTTGTAGGTGGGTGAGCATAATGTGACTTTCTCTGATAGGATCACTGCCTGTGTCAGGATGAAGAGTAGTGTGCACTAATAGCATACTGCTCAGGTCGCGGGTTTGTAGCCACGCTGCTGCTAACCATTAGTTCCTTTTACTGGATGATTGTGAGATTAGCTGATGGTTTTGTTCAAAACCTTAGTTTTGTGCAAACCTACCATTTTCCTTTGGTAGTGCCACTGCTCAGAGAGCATGGACTCTTCATTAAACAAAAGCTTTTCTCTGTTCTAGGAAATCAACACAGCAGCCTTGCATTTCTCCCTTTCCAGCTGGCTCCTCAAGAGATACAGTCTTTAGACATCCCATAGAAACACCCATAAGAATCACATGCATCTCAGCGGATGGCAATGGCTGTGGGCTGAGCAACCACAAAGCCTGGCACAGGTAGGGTGTGATGGTCAATCCTGTGGAGAGGGCTGCAAAGTACATTTGTGCAGGAAGCTCTGTGTCTATTCTTACACAGTCTCACTAGAGCTGAGCTCACTTGACTGGCTGCTCCTTCCTACAAATACCCAAGAAAAGTTATAGCCCACTGGTATGCCCATGTCCAGAATTGTGTTTGGCCAGATACAAACTGCTCTGTCCCTGCCTTGGAGGAGGGATGGACTGGCTGTGAAACACATGTCCTCACTGGCACCTGGCTGACACTGGCCATATCTAACCAGTATTTTTTGGCCTTGGAAGACCCAACTGAACTCTGGTGAATTAGATCGTTTCAGCTCAGCTGCAGACTTTCGGTACCTGAAGCTATGAAGGAGATGCCACCCTGCATGCCTGCTGTCCTGCTGGTGAATTTCTGAATCAGATATAGCTGAAGATACTCTGTACTTTAAAATACATTACTCCCACAGTTCTGCTATACTCTGTACTTTAAAATACATTACTCCCACGGTTCTGCTCACTCAGCCATACCAGTGTGAGACTGGCTGGTGAGTTTCTCTCAACATTCAACCCTGAGAAACCTTTATAAGGTTTCTCAAATGCAGTCACAAACAAATCTACATTCATAGCTGGTCAGCTCCAAGAGCAAATGCACTTTTTCCTTTGTCCTCAGCTGCCTTTAACAGTGTTTGCTTCATCTCAGAGGTGCTGAATGTGGCTGCTCCCCATAAAATACAGCAGTTGCCAAGTTTCCTGATTTCCAGTTTTGCAGTGTCCTGAACTTGCTGCAAACAAGTGGCTACATAAGAAAAACACAACCCCCTCACCATACAAAGTTCCCAACTGCACAATAGGTCACAGTAAGCCAGGCTTTGGCTGCTTAAGAGTATGAGGAAAAGAATATTGAGCAGCCCATAGAGCAGTAGTGTGAAGCACAAGGCCTCCAGAAAGCACTGCTCATATTCCAACCCAACCATGAGCAACAATTTCCAAGTCACCAATGAAAATTCAACTCGTACTTTAATTTACCTGTTCTTTAGACAGACAGATCATCAAGGTACAATTTCAGTTAGGTGATGGCATCACAAGGTCTTTGTGTAGTTCTCCTTTCCAGAAGCATGCTGCTGCTTAGCTGGACTTACATGAAAGAGAAATTAGTGTCCTTTTAAGAAGCCCCTTTTGGAGCTACAAGCTGTTACAGCCTGCTCAGAACAAGACAACTTGTTAGCTTAACTCACTTGGGTATTCCAGGTTTTGAATCCTTTAAACACACAGAGAAATATCAGACACCATTCAGAGCACAACACAGAAGATAACTTGGGCTTAGGCCTGGGCTGATAAGCCTTCTATTTCCCCACCGCATCAAGCACTTTTCACAGGGACAAAGACATTCAGTTTTTCACTCACCTCCTAGCTCTCTACTGGACAATGTCTCTTTCCTGACTCTTTCTGCTCTGGTTCATCAAGTCCTGTTATAAGAGACGATATTTTATAGCTGTCTGCAAGAACAAGTCAGACAAGCCTTCAGAGTGGCACAGAAACACACTGGACCCCACCTTTGAAATTTGATTATTTTGCATTTGAGTATCTTAATTCCATATCAAAGATGCAACTTATTCCATTCTGGCAAACACATATTCTAGACGTTTCTGAAAGCTGAACTGCAAAGTTGCTTTGATATATTTTCCACTAAAAAGAGAACAGCAGAATTCATGATTCTGTAATGCAAATGAATGTGGTTTTGCACTGTATGAACATTTCCTCTGAAAGAGATTTTGATTCTTTGACAATGACAAGTGCTGCCTGCTGTTGCCTGACCTAGCATGAGCAGCAATTATTGCACCTAGAGGATAAAAGATGGAGAAAGCTCACCAAGCTCTAAAACACACATCCACTCCCCCCCTCAAACAAGCAAACAAACAAGAACCCTAGCACATTTCAGTGTTAATTAAATAAGAAAAGAATTAAACTAAACCAAACAAAGCCCTCCTGTGTATTGAAAACCTCAGAGCCATTCAGGTGCCTGGGTCTCTAGAATTCAGTGTTTAGAGAGCAGCAGTGCTGGGTGATAAGCACAAATGACTTCACTCTAGATAAAAGTTGTCCTAAGTTAAAACAGAAAATCCAACCTCCAAAAGGCTTATATGGACACCAACAAAGGGCATGCTCACCTACAAGCGGTGAACTCACACATATCACAAGCAAGTTGCCAACCTGGCAAACACAATGTATTTAGCTCTGCTGCACCAATTGATACTAAGTGGGAAGTTCACAGATCCACAAGAAATGAAGCTGCTGCTGAGAGTAAAGGCAGCAGTAAGTATAAAACTCATTTTAAACTAAGTTTGAAGTATGCCTGAGGTAAGAGGATTAAAGAAGCAACCGCTCTTCAGCTGCAAAAGGACACAAAATCGTTCATTCAGAGGTGACACGTAATTGTAGCGTATTTCTTTTCTCCTAACACTTAGTTGCACTCTTAGATTTCTTTTCGTGGCCCCAGATTCATTTCAGTCCATTACTGAGACTTGTAACAAGCCCACAGCTCTGAAAAGACAGAAGTTGAAAAGCTCCTGAAACCTCCCAGTTCCATAACACATTTCCCAGACAATATGAATCAGGCTGCTATAATTTCTTCTCCTACATGATTTGCTTCCAAAGATTACCCAAACTTTTTCAGGGTTCTGCTTTTTCTTTTTTTTACTTCTTCAAATCTCAGAGACAGAAAATGTAGCATCTTAAGAGATTGGTGTGTATTTTTTTTCTCCAAGCCTTGGAATACAAATGCTGGTGCTACTTTTTCTGCAGGGAGTGTAACCTGCCCCTTCTCATGGCAGGGGGTTGGAACTAGAGGATCTTAAGGTCCTTTCCAACCCAAACCAGTCCATGATTCTACTGATTCCCCTAGAAAGACCAAATTACCTCCAAAGCCAGGTGGTGACTTTTAAAATGTCACTTAGAGCTTCCCCCATCCTGTAGTTACAGCCACAGCAAAGGGTTGCGGTGGGTAAGGTAAAAGAGCAGTCCACAAGTCAGAAGAGTGGGTCTCAGTGCTAAACAAGCAAGTTTCACACTTCAACATGAAAGGTTCCAGAGAGACTATTTGCACTCATCAGTATGAAGTGCCCATACGATACAGACAGATGAGCTACCTGGGGTTTGATTTTCCTGGAGTTGTGTTGCTTGGAGATGAAATTACTATGTACGAGAATGTCACATTGTCATCAAAGAGCAGTTAACTTTTTTCCCAGTAAAAGTTGTCACTTTAAATAACCATGAGCAACATTTAATGCCAGTCCCAGCCAAGCCACAGATGGCCAGGACCTGAGGAGACCATCAGCTTTGGGTGCTTTGCTGTGTCCCACCCTTCCCTGCTCTCTCCTGAAGACAGCAGTGGGTGAATGCCCTCATATTCCTGCTGTTTACTCTTTGCAAGCACCGTTACCTTTCCGAAAGGTGTACACTGCATGACACCTCCCAGGGCAAGACCTTCAGACTCCAATCAGGAAGGTGCTGTTGACGGAAAAGTCTTGAAAATGTGTCTTGGCTACTGCATGATGCGCATAAAAGGCACTAGTTTAGTGCTCTGCATACCTCACTCCTCTCACCAATAAACATTTGTTTGCTGACTTGCAGTTATGAATCAAACACCTCAACTGGCTAAAACTGGCACATGCCCTTTAAATAGTTCAACAGCTGCGTGCATATAAGTAGCTGTATCTTTCAAAAGCATCTGAGTGCTGAACTACTGACCTCCAGTATGCAAACTGAGCAGAAACTGGGGGGGAAACCCTATTTCTATGACAGCCTCTCCTACAACTTGCCACATCCTCATCTCTCCTCCAGCTGAAGGAATAACTGGACATTTGGAGGCAGCCACCACAACACTGTAGAAACTCTCAGCTCCTTCACACCAGGTAATGTCCAGTTCAAAGCCAGCTAGCTTCAGAGACAAATCATTCACTGCCCTGTATTGGCTACAGACTGGAAACAGCTGAGGATTCAGGTCTTTGCACTCCTTCACCTTCAGTTATCTATATAAAGAAACACAAAATGTGTTTTGAAATAGGAAGGAAAAACAAAACAAAATAAAAAAAAAAAAAAAACAACAAAAAAGATAAGGAGGAAGTGGTTATGCCATTTACTAAGAGCACTGGTAGGGTATGGTCTATAAGCAAATCTTCTCATGCGCTGTAGAACAACTTGGACTGAAGTAATACTGCTGATCTGCTTGCTAGGTTCAGGTAAAGTAATTCCTATTTTAACCAATAACTTTTTTCCCCCAATAATTTAATAGCAGCATTGATTGTAAAGCAGTATTTTTAAGCTAGTTTAAAAAAAGATCAAACATGTAGTGTTGCTATGCACAGAGCAGAAAAAAAGAAAAAGAGGTCTGCTCTAGTGATAAGCATAGAAATATTCTGTTGTAATCAAAATACTTAGAATAAAATTAGAAGAAATCATCCAACCACAGATGAAATATATGGCAGATATGGGCAGGACTTACTGCTCCACATTGCACTAAGTCATTTTACTCTTCTCCTGTGCGTTCACAAGTGAGTAATTTATCTCTAAGATTAATAATCTTCTAGCAAATTAATATCAACAAAGTCTGCTTTGCAGCAGTAACATTATTTGGTTTGTGTTGATTAGGAGGGTGATTATGATAAATGCTGTAAAATTGCTTGCTGAAGCAGTGATTTGAATATTCCTCATTCCTCTTTTGCAGTATAGCTAGATTAAAAATCATTGGTTTGCTGTGTTCTGTCATCTGATTATTATTTCCTTACTATTAAAGCTACAACTACACTTACAGTAAGTTATAGATGTTATCCAGAGAATGTTCCTGCTAATTAAGTATTCATGGATAAGAAGATCCTTAATCTGTCATCTCCAGTCTGTGCTGACATGCAGACTTGTGTGAATCCCAGCTAGTGCCAGATGAACTCAGATCCTAGCTACAAAGAGGAAACCATTCACAGCATTCTGTGTTGCAAAAAAACCCTAGCAAAGCAAATTCTGTAAAGCCTTGCTGTTCCATTTCCTACGTCAGTACACATTTGCTGCTAGCTTAACCGCTAACTCCTGCTATTGGTAAACCCAGATAGCATTTGACTAGTCCTTAGGAAGTGAAAAATCCTCACTCAATAGGAAAAATCAAGAACAAATAGACCAGTGATGAGACAGGGTCTGGACCAGAGAAGAAAAACTCCTTGAATTAATCACAGACTCTTACATTTGGCTTCTAGTTGTCTGAAATAATCCTAAAGCTGCAGGCAATTCCTTCAAGAAACTCTTGCAAGATGGAGGAATTTTCTTCAGAAGACTAGAAAAGAGCAAACCTGGTGCCTGTCTCTTAAGAAAGTGGAAAAGGAGGAGATCCCTAAGCCTGGCTTCATCATTTGGATAGCTATTAGAATCACCCACTGAAGAATCTGTTTGCAAGCACCGAGAAGACAATGCAGCGGTAAGTAACAATCTGCACAGATTCATCAAAGAATGACTAAAATAGAAGTAATTTGACTTTCTTCTGTGAAAAGTAGGCAGCAGTCAGGGACAGAGTGGAGGAGGGGGAAAGCAGGTTTCAAACACTATCTCTAAAGAAATTCTAATAAGCAAACAAAGGAAACATGAGACATATGAAACTTCTATATGATTAATTACTACCCACTGAGATATAATCAGTGTCTACCATACAGGAAAGATGTGTTTGGTACAATTCAATGTCTTTCAGATTGCATACCATCAGTATTAGTAATTTAGACAATGGCATAGAGATGGTGCTTAGGAAATGACTGCAAGGTTATTTGTCAATGAATATGCAACTTCCAATAATTTTGAGCAAGCATATTACTGAGTGCAGACTGTTTGTGATCACTTCCCTTGGAAAGCTCAAGATGAGAAACTTAATTTAAAGAGGGTAAAATGACCAAAAATATAAAGTTTTTGAGAATGAGTCACTCCATTAAAGTACTGGAAATTACCAGTTTAGAGGCTGGCCAGCATTTTCTTAAAATTAACAATTTTCAGGGGTAATACTCTACGTTATTTGGTACGAATGAATTCTAAAGAAAAAGTGTTCAGTGAAGACAGAAACCTGATAATAGTAGAAGCTAAACTTGGACTTTTGTGAGACATCACAAGCAGTTTTTTGATGCATTCAAAATACAAAGTGCTGGATTAACAGGCACCACTGCTAAAATGCTTCATGTCATCTGATCTTCTCCCCAGCTTAAAGGATGCTCTTGGTCACAGGAGACACATGCTCACACAACAGGACAGCACTCCTATTTCCTCTATTTCCTATTACCTGTCTTGCCCTCAGGTGACAGCAGCGTCTGCCTACAATAACCCCTTGAACACACGGCCCCAGTGCATCTCCACATTTAGTGTAATTATCTCACCTTTCATGTACCACAATCACATGGTTTTCTAAGCAGCTGCCACACGCTGCTGGCTCAAAGGGATTGACTCAATCTCAGATTGAGTAATAAACCAAGGTTTTCTTTTTGTTCTCCTTTGTGACAGATAAATCCACTGATAACAATCAGATTTCCTTTTGCTACTTTCCGAGTTCAAAAAGCTGCACCAGTCCAACTCATGTGGCTCGGTCCAGCTGCCTGGAAGCTGCAGCTGGAGCTTCCAACAACAGCAGTTGCCTGAAAGCTGCAGTTGGAGCTTCCCTGACCAACAGCAGGTCACGCTTTCTCCTATGGTGCAGACACTGGGGGAAACACTGTCAAGGAGATGCTCTCAGTGAATTTGTGCATCCCTCTAGTAGCCTGCATCTAGCCTGTTTGTGGTCCTCATTAGTTTTCTTGCAACCACTTGCTCATCTACTTAACAGCCCCTGTTCTGACTTCCAGTTCTCCTAGTGCTTCATCAGCATGCTAGTGAAGCTAGTACACTTCACTGAAATGCAAGTGCCTTCAATCTTCAGCCTTACCCTTATCTGAAAAAGCAGACACTTCAAAGAAGATAATGGTTTGACAGGAGGTGTTTTTGTTAAAAATCTGTAAGATTTGATTCAACAGTTACAGAATTGCTTTAATCACATTTGATTAATTCTTTACTATGAGGGTGCTGAGGCACGGGCACAGGTTGCCCAGAGAAGCTGTAGCTGCCCCATGCCTGGCAGCATTCAAGGCCAGGTTGGATGGGGCTTGGAATAACCTGCTCTAGTGGAACGTGTCCCTGGCCATGGCAGGAGCTGGAACTGGATGAGCTTTAAGGCCCTTTCAACGCAAACCATTTTGCGATTCTATGCCATACTTTCTTTCAACAGATAAACTAGATTAATCCTTTTCTAGATCCACTAATAACATACACACTTCATTACAATTACTAGGTTATGCCTTCAGGCTTTATATGCCTCTTCTTTCCATAGTCTGAGCTAGAAATAAACTGTTTTCACTAATATGAATATGTTAAGCTCTGAGTTCCTTCTGAGTTCAGATAGTTATTTCCATTATCACTCACGATTCCTCTAAGTCATCCCATCTCTGACCTCCAGCATCCCTCTGAAAAGCAGAGGTATAAGATTCGGCAAAACCCAAGCCCATTTTCTCAGCCCATTTAGCAGATCTACTTGTCCTCCATTTTTCTCTCTTTTTATTTTATATTCTATTTTAGCCATGTAAACAAATTGGTTTTCTGTTTCTTCAGCGAAGTTCAGCTCCATTTAGCAGTGCTTATGAGTGACCTGTCACTTTTTGTCCTCCAAAGCAGAGATTTTGCTCTTGATCAAATTCTTCTTAAAACCTCTTAACTTACTCCTAAAATTTCTTTTGGATTACTTGGTTGGCTGAACTGGACTGGGAATTTTATCTGCCAATATCTTCTCCTTCATTAGGACTTTTTGTGATTTAAGGATGTTAACAAAAAACACTTTTAAGGCACAGTTTGTTAGAGCACATGTATGTTTTTAAGACCGGTGGTAAGACTTGTTCCCCACAAATCATACTTTTTTAAAGAACAGTATTATAAAGATCATAGAATAGTTAAGGTTGGAAAGGACCATAAGATCATCTAGTTCTAACCACTATTTGCTAATCTTTGCCAGATTATCTAAAATAATCAGTTTAAGTACTTTCAAAGCTAAAACTTATCTAATGCTGGAAGTTAAGCACAAGCTAGAAAACATGTTTACTCAGTTTATATCTATATGAAATATGTCTTCTTAAGCTTACCTTCTAAAACCTGAATCAAATAGAAGCACTATATGAAATTATAACACCCATAAAAATGCAGGTGTAGCAAAAAGACTTCAGCAAGAGCTACTGATGCACAGGGAATCATGGATATAAGAATAAAATCCTAGCTATTAGTTTTACCCACCTTTATATGGAGCAATAATTTCATGAGGAAGAGGAACAGAAGTGTTACAGACGTTTCAACAGATGCACACGTTACTAGAGATGGCAAGCACACTCCAGAGTTATGGAAACATATGTTTGAATAAGTCAGTCTCTTCAATATCTGAATGGGATTATTTAAAAGGGTGTGATAGTCAGTGGATGCTGACTACCTGCTGTAGAGAATCAGACTCCTTTATAACCGATCAAGCCACTCAAATCAGAAATAGAAAGCTCTGTGCTTGAAATAAGGATTTGCTTTCAGTAATCACTGAAGACTGATCAAGCATCCAGCTCAAAATCAAAAAAGCCCAGAGCTGTGTTTGAAAGTGTCTTGCACTGATATATCAAGGTTTACACTGGGAGCCTTACGCATTTCCAACTTCTTTTCTCTGTCATTTTAGGGGAGAAATTACCAACAGCAGCGGGGAATGCAACTTTGCAGACATCGACAGATTAGCAAAGACCCTGCTGCTGGGGATCTCCATCCCCACCTTCATTCTCGGGCTGGTTCTCAATGCCATGGCCCTCTCTGTGTTCTGCTGCTTTTGGAAGAAACAAACCAAAACTTCAGTGTACATGATCAATCTCGCACTGGCAGATGTCTTGCTGCTTCTCTCGCTCCCACTCAAGCTGTACTACTCTATCAAGAAAGCACCCAGACTCCTGTGCTCATTCATAGAGTCTCTCTATTTCGTCAATATGTATGGCAGTATCTTCATCATCGTCTGCATTACTGTCGACAGATATATCTGCATAAGGCACCCATTTGAAGGTAGAGCTAACCAATCCCCCAAATGGGCTATCTTGATTTGCTGCTTCATCTGGGCAGTAGCCTGGCTTTGCAGCAGCCCAATGTATGTGTTTCACAAGGAAGATAATTTTAAGTGCTTTCACAACATGTCAGAACAGGCGTGGAGCACTCCCCTCATTGTTTCTGTAGAAATCTTTGGATTTCTGATCCCACTTGTTGTGATTGTTTTCTGCTCTGCCCAAAACATCTGGATTCTTCTGAATCACAAAAGTCAAGCTATAAAGAAGGTAGAAGGCAATGGCTCCTTACGAGTCATTATCATCAACCTCGTGGTGTTTTTGGTGTGCTTCACGCCTGTTCACCTTGCAATCTGCCTGCAGTACCTGGTAAGACAGCACGTGATAGTGGACTGCAGTCTGAAACAAACCATCAGCTTCTTCATTCAGGTGTCAATGATAATAGCCAACCTCAACTGCTGCCTGGACGCCATCTTTTATTACCTTGCTGCAAAAGAATTCCGTGAGAAGACACACCTGAAAAAGGTGGTTGAACTGTGTCCTGTTTTTAAGCCTTGTTCCACATGATGGGACTGCCAGAGGTAGGAGAGCACCTCTTCCTTGGCTCCGACTTGCCTCACAGGATGCCAACAGCAATAACAGTAGGGTCACCTTGGCCATGTCAGGGAGGGTGCAGGAGAAAGACAATGTATTTTCTGATGAATGTGAACCTGTTCCGTATTTTTCTTCTCTGTAAAGTTGAAAAGGGGAAAATGTTGGGATAAAGGATCAGCATTAGCAAAGTGACAGAGTGACACCAAAAGAAGCATTAGCCTTGACAGTATCTGCTAAATGTGAAAGGCTTCACAGGGGAAAACTACCCAGATCACTGCAGTGCCTCTGAAAATCAGCCTTTGTCATTGCTGCACCAGTTTTCTTTTTGCCAGTGTGATCAGAAAGCTGTTGCTAAGGGCCAGATAGAGAAATAACTATTCAAATCCTTCTTTGTAACTTAGAAGTTTTCTGAGAGTTGAATAGCAGTACACAGACAAAAGTCTGACTCTGCTCTTCCCTTCTGTAAATCTTCCAGAAGGTCACTGTTGGAGTTCATTTGCTTTGAACAGCTTGGCCAGCCTGAGATAACAGTGAATCCTCTCTCCTGTAAGCATTATACACTGGTCGGGGCTGCTACATGGGGCAGCAGCCTCTGCTTTTTCATGGAGGACAGGCTGCCCAACGTACAACCCCAACAGAATGTCTTGGCACCAGCAATTACTTCAGTAACAGACATTTCTGAGTATCTGCTGAGGAGTCAGCATGGTTTTCTGCTGCAATTTTAAATCCATTTTTTGCATATGAAAACCAAGAGAACCCCTTCAAATACGGCATTTAGTGAAAGAGTGTATGTGGACTGTATTTCTACATCATTGCATTTCTAGCAAAGATACAACATGACACATGTATGAAATCATTCTGCCTGCTTTTTTTCATTCTTTCTTGGAGGAGGGGAATTAGGGAAGCAAGCCCTGCACCACTGAAAAGCAGGGAGCTCTTGTCTGATACACTCCTTACTGTCAGCCGGAATTCTGAACTAGCTCTATCCACCTCATTGGTTAGAGAAGTGCATCTAGCCTGCACTGTACACCTCATGAAACATCTCTGGATATGCCACAACCCTTCTCAGTCAGCACTTTGGCTATGTCAACACCATTTGCAAGTTTGGCTCTGAGTCTAAACTCAAGGTTTCCTTGTTGCAATTAAGCCTACAATTTCTCGTACCATTATATTGCATGGTTCATGCTCTCAGCCAGAAACACTTCCCATCAAGAAATCCATTTCTGTACCTTTTAAAAATGGCTGTAAAAATGGTCTAAGATTGCTTGTAATCAAGTCTTCATTCTGGGGCAGATGTTCCCTTCATTCAATGTATGAAAAGAAAGTACCTTCTGTGGAGCAAAGTAAAAAGAAAGGGGTCAGTTTAGAGAGTATAATTCATACTCTCACATTTGAGAGTACAAATTGATTTCCATAGAAATGACTGATTGTGCAAGTGGGCAGCTGCACATATCTAATACTGGACCTAAATGTGTAAGTGTTTTATAACTTTTTAGTATTAAAGCTATGAAGGCAGCTGAGGCATGCAAGACGCTCAGAAGCAAAGCATGGGTTTTATCCTAATCTTTTCCATTATCTGCAGAGGAGAAAGAGTTTTACAAGACTGCAGGTTTTCAAAACATTATTTAATAGTGCTTCAATCATTCAGAAACTTGCAGCCTTTTCAATGAGTTAACCTTTCTTCTTTGTACCTTTCAAATTACTCTGCATATGACACATCTGTGTGAAAAAGAACATGTCCTACTAAATAAGCTGTATATGTATGAAGTGTACGATTTGAAAATACATTTTAATTCCCCAGACAGCAGTATATAACTCTTATCTACCAATTTCATCACAAACTTATACCATTTTCTCCTTAAAACAGCTCCAAGACTTAGAGACTTTTCTTCCCAGGAACTACGTCAGTTTTGTAACTCTGGGAAGCAAGAATAACTGATTAAACAATAATAAAGAGAAAAAGTAAGAACAGGAAAGATGGTCACACCCAGAAGTCTTTAAAAGATCATATTTTGATCTTCAAAGGAATAAGTGCACATATGCAATAGTGAGAGAGAAAAAGTGTGTAGAGACTCTCCTATGCATGGGTGGGGGAAAAGTTTGATCTGCCAGGGCTGGGGAGACAGCATTCACTCATGCCAATGCTTGGTCAGTAGTAGAGGCCCAGCACACTCAGGTAGGGAGAGACTTCCACTTACATATAGAAATCAAAGTGGTTTTCTCAATAAAGGAAACAGAAGTCAGTTTATGAAAATCATCTGCAAGAATGGAGAGTCATGGGGCCCACTACTAACAACTGCTCTACAGACTTAGTCTGCTTGTGTCATACAAAGCAGCAAGCCCATAGCACAGAATCCAGAGTCAAACTGGACTACTTTCTTCCCATTTATTGCCACTAGTGCCACTTCTTTGTTGGCCAAAAGTGATTTTATACGTAACTCAATTTGTCTAAATTTTGCCTGTTACATATGTAAATGAGAACTGTCTAAGCATTCTTGAAATCTGGGGGAAAGAGTGTGGGGAGAGGAGGAGAACACATCCGTGTTGGTTTTACAGGGCTATTACAAAAGTCATATCTTTTAGCACAAAAAGAGATCTTTTGAGCAAGAAGGTATCACTTTCAACTAACTGCTTTTCAAAATGAGCTTACATTTAAATAATACACTTGAATTCTTCCTTTGACCTGCAGCTAAGATTACAGGTATATATAAACCAGAATTTTACATGCAGGCTCCTCTGTGAAATTTACTCTTAGCTCTGAAGAATATCCAGTTGGTATTATTTTTATACCAGGACACAAAAATCAATGAAAAGCCTTATGCAGCTTGAGAAGGTGCACAATTCTGTCAATGACTAAAAGTGAAGAGCATTTGACATTTTAAAAACAACAACAAAAGCCTTCCTGTGTCAATACACAAGTTCACTGTTTCTATTTTCAGACTGCACAACAGAAAAGGTTTCTTCCCTCTTGATGTTGTTATTAATACACAGAAAAATGGTAAGAACCTGAACCCCTCCACATACCCAGGTCTCCTCCCAGGAGCCCAGTTGCACTGTGAAGTCAAAGCAGCATTGTCCTAGTGAGGAAAAAACAGAAACAGGTTAAGAAGATAAAAAAAACCACCAAGTACTACCCAAAACCACCCAAAATAATGCCTTTCAAAGTTACATTTTCAGTTCCGCTCTCTTCTGCAAAATGAACAAAACCAGATGTAAGTATACACGGTCCTTAAAGAGAAGCTGTATTTAACTTTATATTTTCTGGACAAGCCTGTTTCAGGACACACAGGTTTTATCCAGTCAAACTTCTCCATCTGGGCCAAACCTGACAGGTCTTTCCAATACACAGGAGGCCTGGCTGCTCTCAAGGGCACTTTTATCAACAGAAGACTAGTCCACCAACATCATACAAGTAGCATTTGTGCAACAAGCAATATGATCCCAAAGCTGTATTTTGTACACCCAGCAACTGAAAGACTGCAACGCATAGAAGTAGTCTGGACAAAAGAAAAAGAAATACAATCCAATTAAAAACAAAACAACCCCATAGTTTGCTCCCCAAACTCTTCGTGTCCCTTTGCTGGGTGGGTTATGCTATCTTCACTTCAGCTCAGTGCCACTCCACTAAGTACATATAAAAGTACCATCAGAACAATGCCAAACCCTTTAAAAAGTAACATTGTCCCAGAAATCCCTTTGAAATACCATATCTAACTGATTTTTAACAAAAAAAAAAAAAAAAAAGTAAATTAAAACTATCTAATAGCAAGTAGAGAATCTGTTACGGAATATCTTATAGCCTTCATAAAACTGATTTTATGGTATTATATGATTTACAAGCTGGAAAACCCTAGCTCGAAGCACTGATAGTCTTCTACCTTCCAGCAAGGTGCTGTGGTGAGCATAGGTGGACACGCACCGTGTACAGGTCCAACATCATTTCATTATGATTAAATCCTTTATCACAAACATTAACCAGACAGTTTTTTCCTGTGAGAATGATCAGCCACCATTTCTTCCAAAGTTTTACTCACAAAGAAAGCCTAATAAATGTCACCCTAGTAGTTTATCATATCAAGTAGTTTCAAGTGTTCAGATATCAGCAGTGAGAAAAGCAGCCACCTTGCTGCCTAAGGCAGTCTGCAGATATTAAAATGATGTTGAAACGGGTTTGAAGACCGAAACTGAACTTCAGAGAGATCGTTCTAAACCTGACATCTTTGTGTGCTGCTCTAAGCAATATTTCACTCAAATGTCATTCTCCAACACCACAACTTAAGCTGCCCAAAATGCACACAAACACAAGATAGACCACAGCTACTCAAAGGTGCACACTTCTACCTCTCTGAGCAAAATGGTTTTGCAGGTTTTTTACCCCCCTCATGTTCAGGATATTTTCCACTCCAGACTAACTCATTCCTACAAATCGTGGGTGTGTTCTCCATACTTCCACCCAAACACAAGGAGAGGAGCTGTAAAAAGGCAGCATCCTTTGAGGAACTGGCAAGTCTAGCAGGAGCCTTATGTATGAACCTTCTGAGATGTCCCTGACAGCTATCCTGAGAGGCTGCAGTCACCTGCTCAACACCAGAGCAGCAAATGGCAATAGTTCAGACAAATCTTTTATGGAGCCAGAAGGACAACGGCACCTTAGCTGCCACACACCAAAAGGGACTTAATTTTTTCCAAGGGGAACTGTCTTTACAAAGAGGGGCAGAAATGTGCTTGCCCAGAACAAAATCAAAAGAAAACTGCCTGTTATTTATACAAGAGCACATGTGGGAAAGCTGGCTTGGTTTTATTTCAAATTAGTGTGTTTGCAAAGCATGTAGAGAAACAGAGAGACAAGCTACACACATACTTGCTCCGGCTGCTCTCCTAACACTGCTAAAACAAGAAGCATGGAGAGAATAGCTCAAAGGCTCAGTTATCAAAAGTGGTAACAACTTCTTCTCTCGCTCTGTAGCTCTCTGTCTCAGTATGGGGGAAGAGGAAGATAAAAAGAGGATGCTGCAGCAGAGGTGGAAAGTGGTTACTGCAGAGGGAGAGCTGAACCCACTGCCATGAGAAGGCTCTGCCTGAGCAGCTCAAGATGGCTTCAGTCCAAAGATGCAGACCTGTTCCTGAAATAAAAACCATAGGAGGCACGGAAAACCCCTTCAGCACAGAAAACCCCTTCAACACCTATTCCTGCCCAAGGCAAGATTCTGTGCCTCTCCCCATAGGTGTCCCCATGCTTCCCTCTGTGTGCATGCCCACACAGCACTCTAAAAGCACCCTTTGCCACTGCATCTCACATTGCAGCTTCCACCCAGCCCTCACACAGGAGACAGATCCTGCTGCTCAAGAGGGACATGGTAGGGCAGGACTGGGCACTGGGCACACCATGTGGCGCCCATCTAGCTACTCAGCGGAAAAGCAAGGGATGGATGCTGAGACAGGACTGCATAGGCTGGGGCTTCCTCCAGCTACAGTGACCACTTCTGAAACAATTAAAGCTATTTCTCCAGTCAAGGCATGTGGGAGCAAGAAGAACACAAATCCAAAACTAAAACACACCTACATTTTTAACGTTAGGAAACATCATTTTATAGAGAGTACCATGTGAGGGAATTTGTGCTACTTCCAAACTTGTCATCGACATGAGTTTCTGTTGGCAAAAGAGCTATTTGCTTTGGAATCACTCAGAGGGACTGCTTGCCACATAATATCACTGCATGATAAGTTTTTGCAGTTGTTACCTCAGTAGTACCTGGAAAACTCCAGAGAGATAAAACTCACCTCTTCAACATGGGTCTGTCAAGTTCACGCAAGCAATCTTCTGTTTATCTTGTTAACATCAGGCCAATGCACAGACTAAAGCAAGCGTTGGCACTGAAACAAACCTCGCCAGGCTAAGAACAGCTGTATTTATATATTGTCTTTCATCTGAGGAAGTCAGAATGACTGAAGACACACAGTCCTCCGCTGCACCGACTGCTCTCCATCTAGAGCTGGAAACACGGGAAGTAAAAAGAGTCACAGGCACTGGCAGAGCAGCCAGCGTAGCTCTGATCCCATGAAGTGATCCTGTGTCCCTGGATTGGCACAGTTCATCGCCTTTGGCCCTGTTTGAACTTTTTCTCTCATTTATTTAACTTTAAAATATGTACAAATTAAATGTTGGCAGCACTCACTGCAGCATAGCCCATTACAGAGGGATCGCCAGAGTCAATTTCATGCTGCAACCGTGAATTTTTAATTACCTTGTGTTTTAAATTGCTGCCATTTCTGCCTCATCAACAGGTCATAGGGATGGCACTGCTTTACCCAGCACCCATTGCTCCAAGATGAAGACTCATCTTTCCAGGAGTTAACTCAGCCACCGCTGGACTGCACACACCCAGCACAAACAGACCTGCAGTAAATCTGCTCAGGAGCACCAGGATGATATCTACATTGCCTGACCTATACCAACTGACATACTTTACTCTAAAAATAAGCCCTCACCCAGTGGCTGGCACCTCCTCCACACCATGCCAGCTGCTTTTACATACACTGCCTGTACTGAGCAGTGCTTACTCATTTAAGCCACAGCAGGCAGTGCCGTGGGGAGATAGGACACACTTGCAGACCTTGTGGCGAGGTGCAGGTGTCTCAAAGCAACCATGTCCTGCCATTTATCTTCTCCTCACGCCAGCTCACCACTTCTGCAAGTCCTCTTTCAGCCAGCATTTCAGGCTCCAGCCCTGGAGCCCATGTTCAGGTTCCCATGGGTCAAGGAGCATCATCCCACAGGTATGAGAGATCCTATCCATGACAGCCTTCTTGCAGCCTGCTCCATAGCACCCAGAAGTGCTGATAAAGGCAGGCTGCTGCTTGTGAACTGTTAGGTTTGTGGGAGGTTTGAAAAAATCAGTTGGTTTTCCCCCATTTCCTGAAGCACAACAACTTCAAGGACAGACAGATGTCCGTGTTTAAAGAATAAGTGGAAATCTGCTTTTCTTCTTCATTTTTAAGCCCCTAGTTACTGCTTCCTTTTTCATATTTCCTGAGACATGGCAAACTACACTTGTGAGTAGGAGACGTTGCTCCACAGTTAATCTTTCCCATCAAAACTGCATTTACCTAGTTCAGTGCATGGCTAAAGGGCTGTTGCAGTTCTGAAACTGCAAACAACAGCAGAGATGGATATGATCACCACATCAAGACCAAACACCACAAACTGTCCTGCTTTTAAAAAGAATACAGCTTTAAGTATACACAAGACATTCCAGATAAAGCTAATAGAAAGAGCAGAGAAAGGCTGTAGACTATCTGGTTTTGTGAGATGCAGATATATATATTAAAGATACAGAGATATTTTATCTTTTGCACAATGTGCTGAGATGAAAGGTTTCATTTGGGCTCTCCAGAGCAGTGCCAGGGCTCAGTGTCACTTCTCGGTTCCCCACAGGTCCTCTCAGCAGCTCTGTTTCCTAGCTGCATTTTACCACGCTGTCTCCTGAGTGAACTGCTCCCACCTCAAGCAAAGCACCCTCTACTGCAATGTCAAACAAACTATTGAGGCACCCACAACAGTCATCGAAGAGCCTGTGGCATCTCCAGTGAGCAATTCAGCTTTTTAGGGTCTGGATTGCCCTCATCAACAGTCCTGCAGAACAGAAGGCTACTTGGACATCTGGGCTCTCAGATCACCTGCCTGTGTCCTCCACATCTGTTGGACGCTTGCATATCTATATGTTGCAGATGAAACCATACGGCTGCTTATCAGGCATCTCTGCCACCCCAATCACCTCATTACTGATAAAGATGCAGCCAGCAATTATTCCAGAAGCTAGCTGAGCTCTGGAAAGGAGACCACGCATGACTACCCTTGTAGGTTAATAGGAATCCAAACAGTCATTAGTATCTCTATTAAATATACTAATTGCCTGGTGTTACTGGGAAAAATGAAGATTCCAGTGTTTTGCTGAAACCTTCAACCTGCTTATTTACTGAGTAAGCACAACAGATTTGTTTCCCCTTGCCTTCAGTATACTTCAGCTGGGGAATTTCCCTCAGTATTTCCTACAGTCACATCAATGCCTGTGGAATATACCACTTCTTTTAGAATGATCCTCATGCCTCAGCTTTGAATCTTCTACAGAACACTGCCTTTTCTCTGCTTCCACTGCACTGCAGCATCTTAAATGTGCCCAGCACATTACAGTTTCAGTAAAATCAGAGAACGCTGAACATCTCCAGCTATCTCTTTCTCACTTACTGAAATCATACTGCAAAGTAGGGCCTGTGACACAATTGCTTTGAAACCATAGGACATCACTCAACTGGTTTAAATACGACTGTGATTCTTTCGTCTTTTTTCCATGTAACAACAAGCACTAAGCTCAATAAAGACAGTAAAATTATTGCCAGGAAATAACATTTTCAAAACCTGTTTCTGCTTAGGCTTTCGTAGTAAAAATACAAATGCATCCTGAGAATTTACTCTTTTTTTCTTAGAAGCAGACAGTGTGATTCGTTTTGAGTCACAAATTTCCCTAAATGAATCCAAACCACATTTGTCCAATTTACACAGCGAAAACTGTTCTTTCTCCTGTTCTGACTTCCAGCCCTGGAAATTCAGCTGGAACATTTCACAGTTACACATCCCTGTCAAACAAATTCTGTGCTGGCTAAACTCCCTAGAAGTCCATTTCACTGCTGTTTTCTGGCAACACACAAACATAAGAAGGGACCAAAGCTGATGCTACAGCCAGAGCCTCACCAGCAAGGACGCTGACAACGTGAGAGAATGAGCACATGCTCCCTTTCCATGCTCACACTAGAAAGCAACCCCCTGCTCTCTTTTATACCATTATTCATTTAGAACACAGCCTAATTCTTCTAATGTCATCACTTGTGGATTTCAGCCTAACTCAGTGGGAACTGCCCCTGTGTTGGCTCAATACTGTAGAGAGGATTAAAACGGAAGCAGAGAAGTCCTACCATCATTAAAGTATCTCGTAAGTGCACCAAGTTCCAGGTCTATTATGTATAAAAGGTGTCCAGGTAGCTCTTTAGAGACAGAATTTGCTATCACCACTGTCAGCAAACTAACCAGTGAGAATTCTCTCCCGTGAAAACCTGACAAGACTCAACCTTAGTTTGTAAACAGAGAACATACATCACTCTCTGTCTCCCAGCATCCAGTAGGTGGGAATTAGCAGGGAGACATTTCCCTGCTTTCAGCCTTTAGCTACACCTTGCTTCCAACCCTTTTGCCCTTGAAACACCCTTGGTCATGTGCCAATGGCTTTGTTTTTCTGTCTCCTGCTTTTAAGCTGCTGTCTTTGACTTTCTCGTGCATTCTTCCTACAATTTGACCTGTGGACATATCAAGAGGTATGACCAGCTAAATCTTTCATCCTGTTTGCACCCAGTGCACCCATTGATGAAAACCCTTTACAATGCCAACACCAAGCACTGTTTATTTTAAATGAATTAGAACTTCATGTGGCCGATAGCATTGCCAATCTTTGTCAATGCCAGACTTAGCATCTGCACCAGGGACTCACCATCATTAATCTTGTCTTCAGGTCCCTTTTTTTCCAGTCATCACTGTTCCCTCAATTTGTTTGACTGGAAGGTGGAGAGTGCATCCATGAGCTTCAGTGTGATCTGTAAATGCCTAAAAAGCAAAGATAACACTAGCTGGAGGCATCTCAGCAGAGCCCCTTGGTGCACACAGGGCCACAACAGTGATGCTCACAGCTGAGGCATGATCCTTTTAAATATGCCTCCTAGTGCATCACATACAGGTGATGTCTCCATGACTCATCTGTGTGGCCAGAAACCTCTCTAAGGGCAGCTGTTATGAATGACAAAGTACTGATTGCTTTTCAAGCTTCTAAAGATTTCAGCTCCACTCTTTCCCTGTGATGTGCTTCTATAGTTCTTTAACGCAAGCACAGCCTGGAGACAGCAATGAAGTAGAGGCATGTAGAAAGCCAGTCCCTAAAGGACAGCATGCATAACAGACACTTGCTGCATTTACTAGACCTGGCACAGAGCTTCAAACCAGTTGCTTTGCAAAGGTCAGTAAGTCGGATGGTACACATATTATACAATATAAATAAACCACTGTCTGTTCCTCATCACCACAGACAGCCAAGATACCAGCAGACTGGTAGAGTGATCCCAGGAGCATTTTCAGTCTCTCAGCAAGTGCAGAGTTTCCTGTGGGACAAATGCTGGGCTAGCTATGCTTTTCCACTCAAAGTTCTTTATGTTTAAGTGGCTGCACCGTGTAGAGTACCAAATACATCACAATCCTCCTCCAGGCCCTAGGGTAGTACCAGTTGTTCAAATTTTCACATTCCAGGCAGTCTGTTTCTGTTCCTGAGCATGGCCTCAGCTGAAATGCAAACCCTCTTCCATCCCCAAGCTTTCCATATAAGATTTGACTTCTTAACCTTTACATTTCAGTTCTCAAAATGGGTTTGTTCCTGGGCTGCTTAAACTGAAAGGCTCCTTACCAAACTTTCCAACTTTGCTTGTCCTCTCACCTCCACCTAAGTTAGGAGGTATCCTCCAGGCAAGGGGAAAGAAGAGACATCCCTCCAGCACCCATGATGGTGACTCTGAGCAGCCACCCACCTCTTACCCCACAGACATCCTCTGCCTTCCTCCACCTTGTGCTGCCCATTGAGGGAGTTGCCTGACCATGGGGCTCTTTCCCTTGCTTGACACTTGCTAGAAAACCACGGCTGAGTCTCTTCAGAGAATCTGCCCCAGATTTCCCTCAGCAGTGGGAAAAGGCTGCTTTTTCCTGTACGCTGGAAAGCGTGGGATTGAGTCATATGTCTCCTCATTTCTGTGATCTGGGAGTCCTGAACACTGTGTGTGAGCCTCAGAGTGGAAAATGTGGTGCTAAGTAAAAAGAATGGAGGGTGATGAAGCAACTGGTGCGCAACGTGAAAACAACATGAGCACAGAAAACCTGCCTGGGTTTCCTTCTTGCTGGGAGGTTTGCTGCACAGTGCTCAGACTCTTCTCAGTCGCTCACCCAGGTTCACCTTCAGCAGCATGATGCAGCCTGGATGTCTCCCGTATTTTGGAATAGAAGATGGACCTATCTGAAATGTAATGAAATGAAATGGAACACCTGTAAGTAATGAAGACACCTTAAAACACAGCCCTTTACTACAAGCAGAGAGATATCTGAAGAGGAGATCACCCACCACCAGGCATGGCCCACCAGAAGGAAGGCACAAGGTGGCAATCTTTAGGCTTCCAGCACTGAGGCCCTGCCTACTTTTCCTACCCTTCTGTTGAACAGCAACCAGCCCTTGGACCCCTGACAAGCTGGAGGGGACTAAATACAAGCTGTGCTTCCTCCACAGCCACACAGCACAGCAATGCACAACCTGGCTGTGAAAACTCAGCTGAACGCAAACCAAAACCCAGCGCTCACATTCGCTCTGTGGTTCATCTGTTCACAAAGTGCCATGGTCTAACTAGCATCAAGGTGACAAAGACAAATGGTTTTACAACAACATCATGCACTGCCTGTAAATCTCTCCCGCTGAGTAGTACTCTCTCTACCATGGGTCCTTTGGGGATTGGTGTGGAAGGTGCTGTTGAGCAAAAGAGTGGGAAGCCACATTTGTTTGGGGCAGGGGGGGATACAATTAAATCAGCATGGATGGGTTTTCCCTCAATCCATAATCAAAAGCAAGAGTTATCCTACATAAAACTGGTCAATATTTCTTAGTTTGATAAACCAGGTCAGTTATAAAGAAGCTCCAGAAGAGATATGTCTGAAATGTGACAGGCTACGTATATGCTATTAAACAGCACTTTTAGAAGCTTGGACTTATCTTGATATTGAATTTGACCTAAATTTCACAAGTTTATGAGATACAGAGGAATGGCAGAAACAATATTCTGGATTCTGGAACAATTTACTCAGAAGAACCAGGCGTCACCATTGCAAAACTCTGCAAACATTGAACTACAGCAGGAATAATCTCATAATTAAAGCAAAGGTATTCTAACAGTTTCTCCCCCTCCCCCTGTACTTCAGCTCACAAGCCTAACTGCTAAATCAGCAGCAAAGCTACAGGCCTACTTAGTTTGGCTTCAGTGGTTGTGGTTATTTACAAAGAAATGCTCAAGACCAGAAAAATTTTATGCTAATGTGTTTAAATACTTGACTTCAGAACTGCATACCAGGAAAACAACAGGAAAAGGATGTGGCCTGATAAATGCTCGTAACAGCTTCATCAGTGTCATATTTATTCTAATCAATTTGATTTCAGTAAAAATTAATAAGTGTGAGAAGTCTGAAAGGTAAGCATACCTCATTCTAAAATAAACAGTTCGATAAACTCTATTTTCAGGCAGGAAGACAGACATTTTTAAACTCACAGCAAATTCTGGTCACCAAAAGCCCTTTAAACCTTTCACTGGAGGCACAGAAAACAGAGAGAAAAGGCACAGAACGGTGCAGCCTCAGCACTCTGAGGAAAGCAAGAGATGGCTGGTGGAAAGAGATGGGAGGATGACATGAAGGAAAGGGCAGGAGCAGGGGCTCTCCTTTCATTTGGTTGAAACCCAGGTTGGGGCACCACATGAGCTCCTTTCAATAGGAACTACACATTTAACTATGTATACATACTATACCATATAGTTACATACGCATAACATAGAGTACAGGTGGCATGAACCTCTCCTTGCCCTTGTGCTGTGGGACGGGAACACACTGCACACACCTGCAGTGAGAGCAGATTGAAAACAGAGAAAGCACATTCAGCTGAATCCCAGTGACAAAACTAGAAGGCCATCAAAACCGTTTCCTCTGTTTTTTCTCTGCCTCCCATTGTGTTCTGCTTGTCCCCATGAATATGTGCAGACTGATGGCAAGCAGAGGCTACATCACTCCTGTCTGCATCAGCCTCCTGCTGCTCTGGCTTAGAGAGAACAAACAGTAAGAAATTTGGCCTTATTGAACAATTAGACATGGAAGAAAGCATAATGAAAATATCAGGCTTTACTTGCAAAAGTGATCAAAACCCACCACTTGCACAGTGGGAAAAAATCGAATAAAAAAGGAAAATAATTCTATTAAATTGCATCTCTTGTCTCAAAGCCAAGAACTTAAAAGGATGCAAAACAACAGCTATTAGGAAGAACTGCTTCCCTTAAATTATGTTATTTACAGGTTATTTCTTGAAACAATGCTTGAATCTTTCTCTCCCCAAACCCTGCAGTACAAGGGACTTGGATGGTTAAACATGCCACCTGCTGAGTACTTTTCTGAACATGCTTCTAAGCTTCGGTTATGTGCTGAATGGGGTTCAACAAATGCTTTTCTAAGCAAAACTACTCTGCACATATTGTCCCACAAACATTAAACCTGACACATTCCTAATTTTAAACCAACACTAAGGGGATTATTCACACTATTAAACTATAGGGCTGCTCATTGACCAGCCTCTTCAGACACTTTAGTCCACTGCTTTGGTTTACTACAAGCACTGGTACCATCCTGCGGGACAGGAATAAGCCAGTGACCACTGTTCAAACTCCCTTGCAAAGTTCTGGCCAATGTGTGCCAGGGTCCCTGCCTCCTGTCCCACATGTCCTGCAGAAGAAACCCTCCATGCCCCATCCCATAAGGAGAAATCCTTCCATCAGCCTCAATGTGAGTCAATGGGAAGATATCCACAAGTCATTAGCATCCAAGAGGGCAAACTGCATCCTGGGTGCATCACAGTATAACCAGCTGGTCGAAAGAGGTGGCTATCCCGCTGTATTCAGCATTGATGCAGCCTCACATTGAATACTGCATGTAGTGCTGGGCCTCTTCAATTAAGAAGGACGTGATGGTCCTTGAATGCACTCAGAGGAGAAATGTCCTAACACAGGATAGCTAAGGACTTTGGCCTTGTTTAGTTTGGAAGAAAGGAGGCTGAGGGGCAATCTTATTGCTCTGCACAGTTTCCTGAGGCAGGGAATTGGAGGGGGAGGTGCTGATCTCTTCTCCCTGGCATGGGATGAAAGGAATGGTTCAAAGCTGCACCAGGGGAGTCTTAGACTGGGTGTTAGAAAGCATTTCTTTACCTAGAGGGCTGTCAAACACTTGAACACACTTCCTAGAGAGGTGGGTGATGGCCCAAGACTGTCAGTGTTTAAGAGGCTTTTAGACAATGCCCTTAACATGCTTTGACTTGGCAGTTGGACTAAGTGATTGTTGTAGGTCCCTTCCAAATTAAATAGTCTAGTCTATTCCATCAGTCAAAAGCTTTTAAAGGGATTGGTGTTAAAAGTAGGGCTGGAAATTCAAAGTTCCCTTTCTGCACCCAAATGTAGTTATCGCACAGTAGCTCTTCTAAGAAGAGACAGCAGGTGCGAAACTAGCTCGTGCAGAAGTACCTAATGCTAAATGGCAACAATGACAAGGAACACAAAGCTATCAGAAGCCTTCCTTTTCCTCTGCCTTTCATCTGAACATGAAATGAATGAGGGACTGGACTTGCTTCTGCATAAACTGTTAGCAACCACAGCTAAAAAAATAAAAAACACCCTAGTCAAAAAAATACTGCATCAAACGTAAGCAAATTATAAATGTGTGAAAAGGAAACAAAAACGTGCGGACGATTTTCTATGATTCACAGACATGTGGGATGCCACATGTTTCACATAGGAGAAAGCAAATGCTTAACACCGTTGCTTAACCGTCGTCTAGAAACCATCGGCAGCACTGCAGTAGGCTTTAGCGTAACCAAACTGGTGTTTCAGGACCTGAGCCTGTTGTGAGAAAGAGTGTGCTGGCAGGGCACAAAAAGAAGAAAGCCTTCTGCTAAATGCACAAGAGAGACTTGGTCAAAGACCCTAAATATTTAGAAGTACAGATTCTCTGTAAGCTGTATTGTCTTCAATGGAATAATAATGGAAAAGATAAATTATGAATTATGAGTGCTCAGCAAATTTCCATAACGTAGGTGACTAAATGATAAGTGCTTCGGCACAAATGCTACCATCAAGTGCTTCAAGGCCACTGCTTCTTGAATTCAACTACAGGAAAAAGGAGGTAGAGAAAGATATTCTTCTCTTAATCCATGCCAAATCTGCAGAGTGTAACTGCAGAGATACCATACACAGCCTCCCCCTATCTAAACTGTTACTGAAAGTACATAGAAACACTGAAAGATTCAAGTGATCACATATATATGGAAAATGATGACTGTCACATTCTTGATCACTTCTTTTGCATGTTACTACATTCTTTCAACACTTATCAAGAGAGAATAGTTAATTCTGAATATGGACGAGCAGACACACAAATTATTTCTGAAGAATGTAGGACTTCCAGAAGGAGTGTGAGCATCTAGACAGGATTGGTGCAACGCTGTCTCTCCTGGGCTGCAGAGTGGTTATACCAAAGGTAAATCCTACTAGTACATAATGATATAATAAACTTATGCATTGCTTCTGACCTGTTAACATTGTAGTAGACCATGAGTTGACACTTGGCATAATAAGGGTACACACAGTTTACATAATGAAGTAATAGGGCAGAACACAGAGAAAGCAAATAGAATTTTAATTAAAATAAAAACGAAAAGCTTCAATTTTTTCCCCAAAATATGTCTTTTGTAAATTCTGTAAAAATGTTTCCTTAGAGGAATATGTTATCAATATAAATTCAGGGAAAAGTAGTGATGCCAAATTCTAACTGCTGTCAGTTCATTTTTAACTCATTTTTCTCTTCATGCTGATCATCTAAACTCAGATATTTGCTGTCTTTCAAGAAGAAAGAAGACAAAAAACTGTGATTCAGCTGGCAACCTGTCTCCTTTCTCTGCTAAGCAGTATTAACAGACAAACTACCTCTACTAAACACTGGAAAAGTGGAGTTGTAGTATAATACAATTTGCTTGGGGGTGGTTTGGCTTGTTTTTAAAGAAAGCAGCAGTTAAGTACTACAGTTCATCGACATTCAACTGGTTCCCTGAAATACTAAAGATACATGGATAAAGCATTCCGGTATTTTCAGCATAAAGATGCTAGAATTGTCTGCTTAACAGATACATGCATATCATGTTCAGTGCATGGCATATATCTGTTAAGGCCTGAGTAGAAAAACAGTGGGATATGGGAAGAGCAAAGTCTGGAACTTAAGGGACCCAAAGATCAAGCTTTCCTTATTTGCTAAGCTACTTACAGCTAGAAGCACTGTCAACAATAGGAATGCATTTTCTTACTGCATTCTTCCCCTAAATATACACTGCTGCCTCTGTCAGCCAGAATGTAATATTAGACACACTATTTCTCTTGCCTAAAACAGCTCTTCTATTCTTTAGTCCATTATTTTCTCACAATGACATGCAACAAACTTCCCTCCCTTTCATGAAGGCTGCTGTAAATACACCTAACCATTTCTCGCATACACACACTGGGCCATTACACAGGCCCCAGGAACAAGGCAAGGTAAACTGACCTTTTCCATTAAGAAGAAGTAGAGCCTTGAGCCATGTGGGTTCTGATGGAGGCTCTCCCAGTCACCACAGGGTGTACCCCAGAAAGATGCAGTTCTTCAGCCATGCAAGCAGCCTTGTGAGCTCAAAATGCATGTAAAGGTCTTTTGGACAGGAGGCCCAGTTATGAGTTGAAGACCAGCGTAGCTAATGGTTTGAGTAGGGAAAAAAATACAGAAATACCTTACAAGTGTCAAAATGACTCAGCCAAAAGGCTGAAGGAGGCATACCGTGATCTGTGTGTAGGGCCCCTGCCAGGGTGCACAAGTCATGCTTGAACAACTGCTCTGTGGAGTGGGAGAATAACTACAAGTGCAAGAGCTGAAACACAAGAGGTAGATCTCCACCAAGTTGTAGCTGTTGGGGCTGCAGTTCGAGTCAGCAGAGTAAGGATGTAAGGGAATAAATGCCTGAGTTGCCTGTGCCTTAGATCACAACATGGCAGAAGATTTAGGAAAAAGAGTATTTTCTTTTGGGTTTATTCATATTTCATTAATCCTGGAGCACTGACACAAGAGCCGCACACACTGTTGACCTAGCCTCAGGAGTAACATAGGAGCATCCCCAGCTGATTTCTCTGTGAAACTGAGATATGTCTCTCGACACGTACTAGATCTCTTCAAAACTAAACATACCAGGGCTCAGAGAGAGAAAACAGCTTACCTGCCCACCCAGGCAGAAGATTTAGCTCCTCCCAGCACTGAAAGGACCCTTCTCCTCTGGGACACCCTTAGCACTGGTGCACAGTCAAGGATTGCTGGCGCCTCTCTCAAGCTGTAGGGTCCTTCAGAGGACACTAACCAGCATTGAGGCCATCGCCTGGGGTCAGACCATTGTACTGACACCTCAGTCTCACCAGCAACCCACAGGCAGCACTTAGGACCACTTCCTCTACAGAATAGCTCCATTTCAGTTGTCTGTGTGCTTTGGCCCTCTCTGCTCCTCACCATCAGAGCTGTTGGCTCTCCCTTTTCTCATCTGTCCTGAGCTGTCAGGGTGGTGGGTGGTGAAGACAGCAAGCTCTGCTGGTGGAGGCAGGCTATGGAATAATCTGTCTGAACTGCAGAGGAAGCTGTTCCTTCTGGGGACCCACCACAGAGACATCATAAGCCTGAAGCCGTGTTTCTCATTTCCCCTGGAGCCACAAGATGGAGCATCACCACAACAAACAGCTCTTCTAGCCACCAGATTCTAGTGATGCGACATTTCATCACAGTTCTGGCACACCCAGAGGCTGCAGGCAGCCTGGTGCGATGCTGCAGTGGCCCAAGGCAAGTACATGGTCCATGGCGGGCAGGAGCAAGTTCCCACAGCCTCTTAGCCTGTGTTTCAAGTGAGATGCAGGGAGAAGTTGACATTCCTGGGTGCCACCCAGCGAGGCCTCATAGCAGGGCCAAGGAGTTCAGACATGCTATCAGCCCCCCATGGCAAACTTAATCAAACACACTCTAGCAGTAAAAGCTTCTCCAACACCATCCCAAGGCTCCATACATTGCTCTACTGTGGCCTGTGTTGCCTGACTTCCTGCTGTTTCCTTCTGGCTGGCTTCTGAAGCCTTCTCCATAACACGGAGCTAGAGCAGCTCTCCAAAACCAGAGAAAATCCAGGGTCCTGGAGACACAGGGGAGCAGGTGGAGGTAGATGAAACTGAAAAGTGGAGAAGACTTGAAGGGGGAAATCAAGGAAGAAAGCAAGGGGTTCACAGCAGTGGATGCTCTCTCTTCACAAGCAGAATAAGGACTTTTCTCACTGATCAGGTTCTGATTTAGACCAAGAATAAAGCACCAAGTCTCCACTGCACAGCCTTGCTAGTGCAATGGGTATTGATCTAGCTTCTAAACTGGAAGGATGTCAGCAGCATTATAACTGACACTTTCTTCAGAGCCAGGACAGACAGCTTAAGAGCCAGGACCATGGCACTGGTGTCTGTGGTATGGTCCAGTGTCAGGACACAACAACAGACCAACAGGGCCTTGGA
>JAOEHX010045452.1:6681-45668 GCA_025448015.1 Bolborhynchus lineola | reverse complement strand
AGAGCCAGGACCATGGCACTGGTGTCTGTGGTATGGTCCAGTGTCAGGACACAACAACAGACCAACAGGGCCTTGGAATAGCTGGCAAAGCCTGGCCCTGCAAGGATAAGGGTGATTCCCAACCAGCGAAACATGCCTGGCCTGAAGAGGAGGTCTGTGTGGAAGCAGCAATATGTCTAAGTCCTCAATACTAGCCAAAAAAAAAGCACATGGAACAGTTCCTTCATCAGGAAGAAGGTGATGCAGTCATCATCTGAAATTGCATGAAGCAGCAGGCACTTCACACATTGCTGGCATCAGTGACACACACTGGGCTGCAAAGCACAGAGCAGAGTTTGCATGGCTTACCTGCTTCTCCCCTGTCTGCAAGAAAAGAGACAGACCTCTTGGCCTTGAGGACTTCGTGAAGAGTCCTGTCCCATGAGCACAGAGCAAAGCCTGCAGTAAGAAAGTGACCTTGACTGTCTACAGCTTTCTTGCATCACAAGTAAGCTATTGCCCAACAATCTGAGAGTCCTTCATGGACTACACATTATACTGCTCACTGGGTTTAATTTTCCCCTCTCCATCAGCCCTCAGCATCACCCTTTTTCACCCTGTGAAGGGAGAGGAGCTTCACACCTTGTCCCAAGTGCATTTGTATCCCCTGCCTGCCTTCCTGGTCATATCTCTACAGATCCCTCTCTAAAAAATATCACGAGGATGTTTGCTGGAATAAAAAAAGGTGGACCAACCACTGGTGGTGGCTGGACTATGATGTGCCAACCCTGGCATTGCTGCTTCCTCATCCTCCCCTTTCCAAAGCATCTTTCTCCAGATGCATATCCACATGGGCCTTTGTGCAGGAAGCAGGCCCAAAGGAGGCATGCTTCTGGTGAGGTGGGCAGCACTTAGGTAGCATAGGAGTATGAGCATCAAAGAGAAAATGAGAAAGAAGAGAACGCTCCAAGTGTGTGAGGGGGAAACCTTGAATGGGGAAAACAGAACACCCACTCCGAGCACTGGTGGCAGTATCAGAAGTGAAACCTAGCTGAGGAATGCAATGGAGTGTTCACTCAGACTTTCAGTCATGTTTTTTTCCCTTGGTGGTGTTTCTTCTATTTTTACCTAAGTATAGTCATTTTGAGTGAAAACCATGGGGAAACCCCAAGTACTATTTTTTTCTCTCATCTCCTATCCCCCACTGCTTTCATAGATGCACAGTTTGAATCCAGCCAATATAATCCCCAGGTTTCCTATTTATGGGCTATGCAGAGGACCAAGCAAAACTACCCCTCTGGCACTGCTTTCCCCTTTTTGTAAGAAGATTGCAAACACATGTGCAAGGGGGAAAGAAAAAGAAAGAATAAAAAAAAAACAGAAATTCAATCTATTTTCCTCCTTCCCACCTAACCAGAATCAGCCCCTGACACTCTCCATCGGTACATGCCCTGTTCCCTAGGGGTATAAACACATTTTATAGTAAACCCTGGCTTTTCTTTAAAATACCAACTGGAAATGAACATATCAGATCATCACTGAAAATCAATGACCTTGTTTTCCCTTTTGCTGTCATGCAAAGTAATGGAAACAATGACAGCAATAGCTTAGGATTTAGCTTAAAGCACATTTTAACAGGTTATACTACCCACAGATGTTACCTACAATCAATAAAGCCATGTCTTGTACAGAAGAAAAGACAAAGGTCTGTAGGGCCAGAATTTCCTTCTCTGTCACTGGAGACTTTTCTGAATGCGTGACTCAGAGACACTTGTCCCACAAAGCATTTACATCAAATGAGCTCTGCGTGACACAGTATGTACATATGACGTGTATGCAGACCCAACGTGGGGAGACAGCTGCTGTAATGGAAATATGTGATGAAACCAACATCAGCAGCACTTCATGCTTTCTGGCATTCTGACCAACTGTTTGCACGCAGCTCACTCCACTGCCTCCAAAAGATAACACAAGGCTCAAGGATTCTACAAGCTGAGAAAGAAGAAAGTCACCAAGCAGACCTACACACAACCCAAAGGTAAGATGCTGAGAGAGAATATTCCACTGTAGTAAAACCTTAACAGCTTTTCTCTTGCTACAAGTGCTGAAAACTAAATATATTTGATATAACTTGTTTTGTTTATAGCAAATCTGCTTTTAATTCTTGAGAATGAACAGAGCTACCCCTTTCTGTTCATGCTTTAAATACTGTTTTCTGCTTTGCCTACAGATCTACACAACAGACTCTGGTCTAAAATGCCTTTTTATCATAAATAGATTTTTCTCAGGAAAAAACCTTGTTTAGAAGCTGAAATTGTATTTCTCTGTAACGGGTTCCCTCCCAGTATTGGACTCACCCTGCTTCATTTGATGCAGAGGACTCAGCAGAGCAGCGTACTGGGCAGTATATCTGGCCAGGTCACCAGTGGAACCTCTCATCTGCCATGGACACAACCCAGCTCCCAACAAACTCTCCAGCCCCGTGGCTGCAGGAGGGTTGAACTCCCAGGCAGTGAACAACCTGCAGCAAAACAAGGGGTACTTCTCCCCTCCAGCCTTTCAGACCCCCAGGTGCTTCACAAACTCAGGCTTTCCTATCCTTTTCTGTTTGGTGAGGGGAAATGCATTCTTTCCCCTCCAACCAGTGTCAACCCCTCACAGATGGCAGCGGAGCAAATACTGCTGGCAGGGCTGCTGCTGCTGCACTGAGCCATGTCCACCCATGCCTCACAGGCAATGGTGCCTGCTGGAGGAGGCTTTACACATCCAGCAGCACTGCCAACTGCAGGGAACTGAAGAAAACCTGTACCTGCTACAGCAGTAGATGGATCCATGTGTCTGACTCCACTAGATGGATGCTATCCTGCACCCACAGCCCTGCCAGCACCCCATTCTCCTCATCAGGCTGGGTTTCTAGCCCTGGTTTTCTCACTTCTGCGATGTAAACAAGTATCTTACAGAATCATGTACCTGGAACCAGTGCATCCTCAGGAAGTAAACTGCCAACCTGCTCTGTCTTTCTAACAGTGACTGCTAGGTTTTAAGAAATAATTACATTCCCTTTTTGCTGATGCTAACCCTACTCAAATCACTGTGCAGGAGAGCTTACCTCTGAAAAACTCAGGAAGTAACTTGATCTGCAGAGCAGGAACCTTGGTTGCACATTTGAAAACAGGTTCACAAATCTGAAATGAAACAGCACCAAGATCAGTAACTCACGTAGGAAAGGCACTAGGTGGAAGTAATAACAAGTAGAGAGCAGCAGATCAAATGTAATTCCTGGGTGCTGACAGAAAGATCTCTGAAGGGCTTTGTTTACAGGTTTCATTTGCTGTGACGGAAGTGGCTGGAATAAAGGACAAGCTATTCCTGTGCATTTGCATTTTAAGTGATTCTGGCTGATTCCAGCATTGCAGAAACCAATGAGAACCTTGCCGGTCCTTATCAAGAGAGTTTCAGGGCAGGATCAAACCGGCACCCTTCCTCTGAGGATTACTCCATGACCCCTGCTCACAGGGTGCCTACCTCAACGTTTGTAGTTCCCTCTTTGTGGAGGAGAAACCAGCAGTTTTCTGCAACTCCCGTCTCTGCAGACACAACTTCATCTGCTGTGGTAAGTCTGACTGGTTTAGACAAAACCTTGCGTTCTTAAATCTCCTGCTGGTTCTACAGATTTGACCTCTGCTAGTAACAGCCTGTTTGAAACTTCCTGCCTGCTGCTTTTAGCAAGTTTGTCAGAAGGGACAGAGGTAATCACAGCCAGTGGTGGTGGGAGAGGGTGCAGGACAGCAATGGCCATTTGGGATCTTCACATTAATAAATACGCAGGACTCTTCATGCTCTTGATTCCCTAAAAATCTCTTATAATAACTTGATTCAGGAAATATGATCCAACTAATTGCTTCTACCCCCATAATCCAAGTAATCCTAAAATCAGGAGCTGCTACCCTGGCTTTGCAAAGAGATTGCAACACTCCAAGCAGATGCTGCAGGCACATCTATATTCTACCTAGCCTAAATTATAGGGCAGCACAGTTTGGGGTAACAGTGCCAGTGAGGCTTGGACCTCAGAGATCCTTGCTTCTCATTAAGGCACAATCTTGCCCCAAGATCCCTTGTGTTACTGGAAGCTGCAATTCAGCACACAGCAGCCCAAGAGGAAAAAGCATCTCTATGGACACAAAGACTTCATTTGCCTTTGTACCATGTCTTAAATGTGATCTGTATCTTTCTTTGTGGTGAAAGTGATTTTCTTCTCTTCCAGCTGGAGAATACCTCTTAATACCTGGAGACATGAATGAGACCCATGCCAACAACATCAGCAGTATCAGTGCTACTGTGGAACTGTTCCAGCTCATCATGTACACCCCCATATTCACCCTGGGATTGCTGTTCAACATGATGGCTCTGTCATTCCTGTTTTTTAAGGTTAAAAAGCTGTCAGAGTCTACAGTCTACATGGTAGCCCTTATTTTCCTGGATACTTTGCTGCTGTTTACTCTTCCGTTTAAAATCATTTCCTACCACCTTCAGGACCAGTGGAACTTGGGGTCTGTGTCTTGTTCCACCTTGGAGAGTCTTTACTTTGTAAACATGTATGGCAGCATCCTCATCTCCCTCTGCATCTGTGTAGACCGGTACATTGCCATCCGGCACCCTTTCACAGCTCCCACCCTGCGATCCATCAAGAAAGCTGCTATGGTCTGTGCTATTATCTGCCTGGTCACCTCAGCCGGAACAGTCTCTACTTTCCAGCTGCATGGAAAGGGCCACAACATCTCATCCTGCTTCCATAACTTCTCCAAGGGCACATGGGAAAATGCAGGCCTGTTCAGTGCCTTGGAGGCCACCTTCTTCGGCAGCATGGCAATCATGACCTTCTGCACTGTTCAGACTGTCAGGTGCCTGAGAAAGCACAGAAAACCAGATAACCCCCAAACACACACCACGAGGGCAGAGACGATAGTGGTGACAAACCTTGTGGCATTTCTGGTCTGCTTCACACCTTACCACGTGGCATACTTCATGTACTTCTTGGTGAAGAATAACATCATTCACATCAGGTTTCAGCAGGTGCTAAGAGATATCCTCCAGGTCACCCTTTGCTGGGCAAACCTGAATTGCTGTCTTGATGGGGCATGTTATTATTTTGTTTTAAAGGAGTCAATGGAAGACCCATTGCAAACCAGTGTATAAACAGCCACATGAAAGCCGTGATCCACATGCTGCATGTTAGTTACTTGGGATCATGTGTCTGAGGTTTTCATGGGAAATTCAGGGTCCTGAACTGCTTATGTAAGCAATTTATTTTAAATATTCAAATCTGAAAATAGTTCATAAGAAACAGAACTAAGTCCATTCCCAGCAGACTGCTCTTAACTTCTTCTTTTGTTTCCTTCCGTAATGTTTTGTGTTAGCATTTGTGGATAAAAAGAAATGGAATTATTGCTATAAATGATGATGCATGTCTTTTTAGATGTGATTCCTCTTTACTTTGTATAAAACCAAAACAAATGTTCACTTACATGGGGTAGGATCTTTCAGCCTCCCTGTCTACGTTGCTCCTGCAAACCTTCTTCAGGACTTCAGCCACTACAGACTTGGGCTGCTGAGAAACAGAGACTTGGAGGTAAAAAGCTTCAGACTAAGTTCCATTGCCTCCCCTGCCCTGATCATTTATGCTCATGCTCACACCGCAGGTTTAGATTTGCACATGCAATTTGGAGAAATAAAATGATTGTAACTCTAAATCCAAAGGCAGCTTTAGGTTAACGTGGGCACAGCAAGATCTCCATGACATTTCTCTGCTTGCTCTGCAAGGTGCAATGCTTGTTTTAGCAACAGATCTTGCACACATTGCACTTCTAACTAATGCTGCCAGTAGCTCAAGTCCTTGGATAGCTCAGATTAACTATCCCAGTTTCAGGCTTCCTCACCAGCTCCTCTCCTACTCACAGGTTTTTCACATACTTGTTCCTTCCTTTTCGGTTACAAACCTAGTTTCATAAACAGAGCCAAAGCAAATAAGAACATGAAATGAAAAGCTCCATGTATTAGCAAATATGTGATTCTGAAGGAACAACCCGCACCTTACCAAGGGATAAGAACAGCCCTGATCCCTAAAGCAGCAGCAAGCAACACGGGATCCCAGGGGGAAAGCAACCTTTCAAACCTTGGAGCAAGCTGAGCACTACCACTTCCCAAATAAACAAGGCAATAAAAATTAATCCACCAGCAGGAGCCTAACATGCCAGTCAGTTACTTCTTAACAGTGCTTACAGGCATCTAGATAAACTAAATGACAACATGCATCCAGCCTGGAGAAAGGTAGCTCACTGCTCAGGGTCACCCCAATTGCTGCTCTTTACTAAGTGATGAAGATGATGACAACTGACACAATTAGATTTCACAGTCATGTTGAGCTGGATCCTTGCAATGCCTCTCGTAGGCAGGGGTACTAATACCAGCCTTTGAACTGTCTTTTCTCTGTACATTCTGGAGAAGGGTAACACACAAACTGTACATTGATCTCTTCCAAGAGCAGGCAACTACATTTGGAGACTCAAGCTCTTCAAAGTGAAATTTTCTAAGTTGTTATATCTATGCATGAGATTGTATCAGACAAGTCCAGCTGCTGAGGAGGCAAACACTGACCAAACATAGACATAAGTGTGTGCTGCTGTTTACAGAGTTGTTTTTAGTGTTCAGACAATGAACCATGCTTCCGAGATTACAAGGGCCATGCATTTCAACTAATGCCCCACTCATGTTGAAGTGCATGAAAATAAAACCCACCAGGATATTCCAGCAAGAATTCCCTCTCCATATCAATAGCAATTTCCACCAATTCCCTCAGAATATCTAAGTTCTCTGCTCGCAGATACCGAATCCTCATCACATCCTTGCTCATAACTTACCTCTTAACTAACTGCACTTCAATAGACACAAGGGTTTTACCACTGCAACTTCAGGTCCTTTTGGAAGCAGAGTTAACAAGAAACCCCACAAGGAATGCAGAAGATTTCTTTTACTTCTCAAATCAGCAGGCAATGCCAAGAGGTCCTCCACTTTAAATGATAATGCCTGAACATGGGTAACAGGGATTTTGTCACTACCTTGAGAGGCAGAAAATGCCAAAGTATGAGAGAAAACAGATCTCCATTGCTTTTCTATAGACTGTGGCACATCCATTAGTTTTACCAGTGTGGCTTTGGGCTTAATTGAGACTAGAAGCTTGCCTAAAGTTTTGGTTTTCCTCGGTTGCTCAGCTTTTTTCCCCAATATTTTTAAGTATGTCTGTTCTTACTTGTTGCCCTGCTGTCCTCGATCCCAGGATCATAGGGGAACTTGCACTGTCACTTCAGTCAGAGTACTGAATTTAGGAATTATGGGGTTCTTGGGTACCTACTTCAGCAATAACATTCTGTTAGAGGAGGCAGGGATGCTGACCAACTTAAGCACAGTTATTATTGTATAAGGGACAAGTTAAAGCCATTTCTTTTTCTCCCAAGCTTCCCCCTATGTTTTTCCAGTGTTTCCGGCCACTGATTTTTCTATAAACAAACAGTTTGAGATGTGGAAAAGCTGTACCCTGCCTACACAAAGGGTAAAACCAGCCACCACCTGAGCTCCCTGCCTCTACACATGGCTCACAGTACCTCTGCCAGCTATAACAAAGCACTACTGGTCAAAGGCAACATTTTCATCTCACATTCTTTGCTGGATCTTACTGCTTCTTAGGCCTCTGAACATTCACCTTCCAGGCCAAATCTGGTGTTTTCCAATCCCTTCTTTGCCCAGGTGGGTAGCTATAATAGCTCTTGCATTTGTAGGGCTTTATATGCAGATCATGATACTGGGTATCTAGTGAGACCACAGACATTTCTGTTTTCACCAAAAGAACATTAAAGACAGATGCTAAGAAAGAAAAGGAGAAAAATACATTTGAAAATCTACAATCTAAAGTCATCCATCACAGGCTTTCCATATTTCTGGTCCAGATTAAAGAAAGCAAAACCAAGGATTTGTTTGGAAATCATTCACTCCTAAGAACTGAGGACTCATTCCTAACACATTATGTTCTCTACTAAAAATCACTAGTTTACTCTGTAAGATTGAGAATGGGGGTTAGAGAGCTGTTATGGAGCACTTTTTCCACATACATGTGTTTTTGCATTTGAATAGTGAAAGGGAAAGAGCTTAAACCAACACTGAAAGCCTAGCAAGTGAAACTCAAAATTAGGTCTCCACTAACTCTGTACCTCTGTCCTTTGCTTTTCACATTTCTATTCTTCTGGTACAGCCATTATCTTGTGTTTCAGGCTCAAGAAGTATCTGTTTGGGTTGGGAAGGGAAAAGGTTGAAGAGAAAACATCACTAATGATATTAATATATAAGCACAGAAATCCCAATCAAAAAAAAGAAAGAATCAGCACAGGCACCAGGAATGCAGATTTCACTGCATTCACACTCCTACAGATTTCACTATTGCCTTTAATGTTTTATGAAAGATACTCACATACAATGAATGGAACAAAATATTTACCATGAGAAATGCCACATGGTAAATATGACTGCCAGTGATAATGAGAAAAACCTCAGAAAAGCAAGTCTCAAGGTAAATGTATAGGCTTTTATACAAATCCTCATATGCGTATACTCCTCTCAAAGCGTTTTTAGCATTTCTATTGCCACTAGAGAGGGTTAGAACTGTCCTTTGTTTTCTCAGCAGAAAGACAGTGTCATGAGCTAAAGATGAATTTATAGCACTCCAGATGCTAGGGAGAAGCCTTCTGAGAAAACCTGCACAGACAAGAAGTGTGAAATAGTTAATTTTGCTGTGAAAGTGGAGTACTACAGGGAGGCACATACAGAAAACACACCCCAGCTCACTTCACAGTTATTTCCCCACAGATCAAAGCTGTTTGTATGCTCTTTTCATCTGTTGCATTTCCTAGTGGTATGAGATCAAAGTCTTATAAAGAAGTAAAAATCTTCTAAGTGACACAACAAAGTGATGGAGCATTTCCATTGCTGACCTGGGTGTGACAGAGACGCACAAAGTCCTGAATGTGCCCAGTTCTGGTGGAAGGATACTATGACTCTCAGACTCGACCTGGCAGTTTGCTCATACATTTGCAACAAGCCATGCAAAGCTACAATGCAATCAAGTGCTCCAGGTCACGTTACTCAGCTCTGTCCCCCCAGAATAGCTAGGGCTGGAAAGGACCTTAAGACCATCTAGTTCCAACCCTCCTGCTATCGTCCTTCCCTCCCTTCCCTCTCACATGCCTCTACCTTCAGCTTTTTGAAGGCACTGAATTCTCTAGAAGAGCTCTTTGGGCTTTCTTCTTACTGAGAAACTTCTACCATAGCAACAAATTCTGATCAAACATTGTCTTTAGCTACCAAGAAAGGCAAAGGACACCTATAACCTCCTTCATTTTATCTCTATTCTCCTCATTTTGATTTTTATACACTCTTACTCCATGAGAATGGCATTTACAACATCATCTAATGTGATAAAAAAGGTTGCTGCTGGATATTGACACAACCAAAAACCTACGAGGAATCAGAAATGTTTCCCAGGAAAGTAAGCTGAATCAGTGACATTCACAGACACCAAAGGATGTAGAACCTCACATTGGCTGAATGCTACTGATCCCTATTAATCCTTCTCTCTATTCCAAGACAAGTATTAAGCTGAGATTACAGACGAGAGCAAGTATCAGCAGTTTAGAGTTATAAACACTGTGAGGCAATTGTTAACCTAATATCAAGCAGTACAAACCCAGGAAATCCAGTTTAGATTACGCTTCAGAGTACACCAACACAATCCCAACCATTCCCTGTTAAGTATTAACTTGGTGACTACAAGTAAAGCCACCTCCCAGAGACTAGCATCTAACCTGATCCCACCTGGCCAGCAATAGGATCTGAGACAATGGACACTGTCTGCAGAGACAGACAGCATTTGTAACCTACTCTATGCTATAATGTCAAGACAAAATAGAACCCCACACACAGTAGTAATACTAAGACCTTTAATGGTCCCTGCCTTTTACACCAAAGAGGCAAGAATAGTATGTTCCCTTGTTTTATAACAACAGGGCAGAAATCAAGGAGTACCACTGAGTTTTATCCTAGATTTTATTTCTGGACATAATCACACCATTCACATGGTTATTACGCATGATTCTACTGAAGTTTTAGGTTACTGCTCTCTCAAGTTAGCCTGTGTCACTCGCCTTGGGATGCCTACACACACCACATACACATATCAAAGAACATCTTTGGAAGACATGCCAAACCTCTCTCCCACCTTTTTGGCAAAGAACTCACATGCAGGTAAACATACCCATTCTAACTTTTAGTCTATCAGGTTGTTGTCCAACTTGCACAACACAGTAGCCAGACTCCCATACTGAAAACTATTCTGTTTACATCAGATAAAGGGTTTGTTTTTACAGAACTCCACTTATTTTCAACATTATTCCTAGTCACATCAGACTTACAATCCAGCTTCTGCCTCATGTTTACATGTCCTTCAAACACAGATGCAAACAGAACCCCATACGTCACAATCTCTCTTACCAAAGTTTGGGCAAAACTACTCAGGGTACAAATTAACATCTGCTAGGATAAATACAAGATGTCAAAGCAGCAAAGCTTGATGGTCATCCTGACAGGGAGCCGAGAGGAAGGAAGCATTTTGCTGGTCAGTTCAAGGACACCTAGAAAACTCTTGTGACATTTTGACTGGTGATGAAAACAGCACACAGTAGGCATTTCCCAAATCCAAGAAGATGAAGGCATGGCACAAGGAGCCTGTCAAAGGTAACATGGCAGCCATGGAGCAGAGCTGTGTTGGAAGAGGCCCACTGGAGCAAAGGGGCAGCGGATCAGGGGAAAACCCACAGCATCGGGGAAAGAAATGGGGTACAAACACAGCTGGGAACAGCACATGCAGATTTCAGTTCCTGAACAGCTACATTTGCCCTTGAGGACCCTGTTGGAAAGGTAGAGCACCAATGTAACTGATATTTTCTGTATTACTGCACCCCACTGCATCACAACCACATTCGCTCAACTTCTGCTGCATACTTAATCCACATGAAGTTAGAAACCCTTTTCTATAGCACAATCAGTTGCTGTGGAAATGAACCCAGTACCTCAGAGGATTAGAGTCTGGAGGGTCTGATTTAATTGCACTGCCTGGACAAACCCGGACTCCAGTGATCAATGTCCAAATGAGAAATGAATAATACAGATGGATCAGCTCCCGAGAAACAAAAAGTCCCATTTTCATGCAAACAGCATTCGCTAGGAACAACAATGAAGGAGAAATAAAGAAAAGTCAGAGACAAAGCAACAGATCTTTCTTGTGCTGAAGGTTTTTCAAGACGCATCAGCTGCTCTTTAAACTGTAAACAACATTTCAGAGCTTGTGTAGATTTGCTTTTGCATCCCTACGTGGGAGTTGGTAGATGCAACCGAAAGCAAGTGTCCGATTTGCTTTAAGTTTCTTTTTTGTCACTTGGCTCCTATTCACACCCTCAGATGGGAGTAATTTCCAACATCTGTTCCCAAACTCTTGAAGGAGAAAGAAACTTTCAGAAAGAAAGAATAAGAAAAGAAGGAAAGAAACACAGAGCAAAAAGAAAAGCGGCTGCAAATGGTGGCAGCTTTCCTCTGCAGGTGCTGGCTGTGAAAGGTTCCTTTGGGAAATCTTGGCATCAGCATCCCTCAACCCAGTGCCAGCAAAGGGTGGTGGTGGGAGATGACAGCGAGCTAGCAATCACCGGGCAGCAGTCTTAATGCCTGCAGCAGAAGCTGGAGGGCATTTAAGGCGTTATGCAAAGCAAGGGCAAAACTCCAGCCTTAGACGGCCACAGAGGGAGAACCCCAAGAAAAGGTGCACACAGCAACAAGCTTTTTGAATAAACCCTGTGGTTTGCATATATTCCTCTCAATGGCTATTTTTCCATGGTTTGTTTTTACATCAGAGCACAGCAAGAGCAAGCCACATCCAACACCCACACGGGGAAGGGCTCGCTGCTGCCCAGCATCAGTCACTGACCATGCCAGCTACTTACTTCTTTTACCACAGTTAAGATGCCAAAAGCAGTGACAGACGACAAAGGGATGCCATCCATTGTGGCCCTGTGCTTTGCCTGCCCTTCCTCCTCCAGCCGCCCTCCACACAGCAGGTTTAGTTTGTTTAAAAACCCCAAACACCCTCAAAAGCTTTCCTAAACACACCGCCACATTTGGGATTTCATCTCCAAGACCAGGCCCTGCGGATCTTGGTTTTGCCATGGCTCCTGAAAGGAGACCAAGGAGGACAAGCACAGCTGTGAGCAGACGGTGCCTCAATGCAGCAGCTCCAGGGTCTCTATTGAACATGGACAGCAAAGGATTTAACATCTTCTTTCTCAAAGCCACTTGCCAAATTCAATGCCAGTTTCTGTCAGGAAAGCAGTGTTACTTCAATGAGCTTCCTGCAATCAGCAGAGGTTTAGCACAGACACACTCAGCTCCGGTGACAGAACGCTGCCCACGGGGCCACCTTTCTGCGAGAAAACAACGTGGTTTTGACATTCAACCATTCCTTTCAGCTTCCCCCACTTACTTCATGCTTGGGTGAGTGCCAGGACGCTAACACGAGCGAGTATAAAACCGAACGTGAGCAGGACCGAGGCGCAGGGCACACAGGCAGAGCCGGCAGCTCCTCCTCCCCTCAGCGCCGCCGCCATTGTCCGCCAGCCTGGCGCCCCGGTGTGCGGGCTGAGGTGAGTGGTGTCCAGCGCCGTCACAAGATGGTGGTCATTTGATGGGCTAATTACATGCTCGTTAATGGAAGCAGCCCCACACAGGTGCTGAGCAGCCCTCAGCCCAGCAGGCTGCCTGGGAGGTGCAAACGTTAGGAGGTACCCATTGATTTCATGGCTTCTGCCAACAGCCCCACATGGAGATGCCATTTCAGTGGTCACAGCACAAAAACGGCCAACCATTTACTGTTAATGGGGGGAAAAAAGTGAACTGGCAATGAAAGACCCAAGCCCCTACAAGCACAAAGCACTGTTTGGGTAGAGGAGGTGTTTCAGATACAGCTATGACGGATGAATTCAAATTGTCAGGGAGATGGATACCAAATATTTACCTTTCAGTGCGATTAAACAACCTCATCAAAAGCGCTGAATGAAAGCAAAGTACATTTCCTCTGCAAAGCTCATTACTGCATTGACATGGCTTCCTCTCCCCACTTAGCATCCCAACCAGCCAGTTCAATATCTGGCACCTGCTGTTAGAAAGGCATCTAGGCTTGAGTCTGTTGTTTGCTCACGCCTTTCACGGGCTACCACTAAAATACTGGGGCGGGGAGAAACGGAAATCATTTATATCCATGACAACTTAATTGAATCTTTTCTTTAAAAGCTGTTAGAAAGCTCAGAGATGATCCAAAACCTGCCTCGTGTTCCAGACAGGCCCAAGCTACATTGCAACCGTCCATAGGGTTGTAGAGGGCATTTCCCTCGGAGAGCTGGATGAGAATCAGTTTTAAACGCTTCTTTTCCAAACACTGCAAAACGCTTCTCAAGGCACTTGAATCAGGAGACTCTTTCCCCATTGCTCAGCAACGCAGGAGAGGAGCCCCTCCCGGCAGTGCAGGGACCTGGATGTGTTCAACTGAACAGAGGAAAGTGGCTAAAATAGGGCAGGAAACAGAATATGTTGAATTGGTCCTCATTTCCTTCTCAGGCCCTGGGCTCAGGCAGAAATGCGACCGATAGCTGTGACCTCCTGAACCCAAAATACAACTAAGCTCCTGGTAAAGCCCTACTTAAGGGCTGTCACTGCAACTGGCAGCCAAGCCACAGGGGCTTCGGCTGAGGCTCAGTGCTCATTCCCACCCAGCACAGCAAACACAACTCTGCACCAACACAGCTGCCATTCCCCTGTGGCCATCCAAGCAGGTTGAGGGCCAGCCACATTTGCCCTGACGTACGAGACTGTTTCACAACAACCTTGCCCACAAAGGGAAATCCAATGAAGTTAAATAGAGTTATGACCAGCGGTTGAGTGGGAAATCACCTGCTTGCTGTTCCCAGCCACGTTCACTGCCTGAGGCAGGAGGAGGTCTGCCCCATTTACACAGGGAGGACTTGTGTGCAGGCAGGTGATGCTTGTGGTGCTGTGGGATTTTCCTGTGTTGCTCAATAGCTCGCTGTGCTGTTAGCTGTTAAGGAGGAGGTTGAGTTAGCACCTCAGACCCTAGCAGGCAGCCTCCAAGGCAGTGTGCTGCGAGCCCTTTGCAGCATGTGCCCTACAAAGGGATGTGAGCCCCGCTGCAAGCTGCATACCTCCTGTCCCACATCTAAAGGGGTATTTGAAATACATATTAGAACCTCTTTATAATACTTCAAGCCTTCAGTAGCACTGGGGACGGTCAAGGATGGGGAGTACTTTCTGAAGTTTGGAACCAGCATCCAGCCCCCATACCCTACTCCGTTCCCCCCCAGCTATCCTGACAGCCCTAACTCGCCTTGAGACCTTGCTCATGTCATTGCAAAGCCAAAAGCCACCACCAGCACAACCTGTGACATGAACAACCCGACAGAGTGGGGCTGCCAACCCACACAGTCTTCCCTGCTTTAGAGCTGGGGCTGCAGGTGGCCATGCAAAGCCAGTCTCAGCTGATTTTAAAGCCATCCTGTAGAAGAAGTGTCTGTACATGGCTCATCCCACCCTGGAATAAGATTTTTTTCTTTTCTGGACGTTTTTTGTCATGACCTCCAGTGTTTATTCTTAGCTTGTAGGACATGAAGACATCAGTTATATAAAACACTGCCTGAATTTGCTACTTCCAGCACTCAACACCAAACCCATAGCTGTGTCACATCCAAACCTTTCTCTAAAGGGTGCTCCATTGGTCTGCATTTTCCATTATTGCCCTACAGAGACCACCGATGCGGTGGTGATGGCTCAATTACCACAAAGGCCGCACTGTATGTTCAAAGCCACTGAGCTGTACTGTCATTTCTCAAGTCCAGTTTGCCAAGTTTCTCATTGATATGCATAAATCAGTCACTGCCCACTGACCCACAGGCATGTCCCAGGCCTCCTCAGTACTGTGGGACACAGCCATGCTGCAACGGAAGGTACCGGGGGACAGGGCTAGGGTGCACCCCCTAAAACCTCTGCAAAGGGTAGTGCTCTGACAACACCACGGACATGGGGGCGCATTTTCAGAAGGCAGCCCCATGTATTCACAGTGCCAAAGCAAGTAAGGTTATGGCTGCTTCCCTGAGCTCTGACATGCAACAGTAACTGGATAAGGGAGAACGGCAGTGGCAAACACAAAATCACCATCTGGAAAAAGAGAGGAATGAGTTGGGGTCTGATCCAAAGCCTTTACTGTTACTTTGCTGAGAACAAACTGCTCCACGAATAACAAATGGGGGAACAGAGCAACATCCTAGAGAAACCCCTCTAAAAGACAACAGACTTTGACTTGTGAGGTTTTCTCCAACATGAAGTTGTCATCTTTGTTGAAGCTTCTTTCCCCGGTCAGACCATGGGAATATATCAATCACCGCAGAACATGATTTCGATTCAGATGCAGATCTAAAAGTTCAAGTATGAAATTACACACTTGGCCTTTTCATGTTAATTTATCCAAATGAATAGAATAACCTATTGGCTTCCACTGGAGAACATCTTTGTGCTAGCAAGAACGGTTAATTAGAGCTGGCACAAACACCTTCCACATCGACTGTGAATAACAATATTCTGAGAGCACGTATTCTCGGCAAACAGCTGAGTCTTCATTCTTCAACCCACCCATTTCTTTTGAGAGTTTAGCAAAACCAAAGCAGTCAAAGTGCTGGTAGTTATCAAGCAATCCTTGCACCATGTGCTCTTCCTGCTTGACTAATGCACCCAGCTCCGGCCCATTACCTGACATGATCTGCTTATAGAAAAGGTGCCTAAGCCAATATAATCAGTCCCAGTTGCAAAGCTGCCTTGCATGTTCTATCAGCTCTGCAGAATCCTCCCATTACCTCCAGCAGGGCATTAGTCACAGCCCAGTGACAGGCTGAGGCTCTAGCCTGTGCTGCACATCACTGGCCTGAGGGTGTTTTGTAAGGAGAAGCCTCTTGGGGACCATCCACTGCCATGGGTCATAAGGCATGTGCCACATTGCTGGGGAAAGCCATGCCCCACATGACCCACCCGGGAGCTGTGGAAAAGGGGCTATACAAAAACAGACTATAGGGATGGGGAATGTCACTCTGTGGCATTTGAGCTGCGGAAGCAGCTCCAATCTAAATGAAGAGATTTTCCTTTAACACACCAGAGACTGAAAGCAGCAGCCACAAGACAGCACACAGGAACATCCCAATGGGTATTTCTGCTTAGCACTTACCTCCTTACCATAGACACAGCAAGCCAGAGCCAGCTGCATTTCAGAGTAAGCAGGTCTAGTCCTCACGCAGAGAAGCAGAAGCTCCTAACAAACCAGGCGTTGTGTACAGAGCAGCCAGGAAGAACAACAGGCAGTATCACCCTGTCCTAAAGTCAGTGTTGCTTTAAAAGATACCAATCATTAAACATGTATGACACATAAGGGGGTTCATTGTGTCTAACTCAGGAGACTAAGGTATGCAGAAACATCCTCTAGAGATGTCCTTACTCCCTAGGAAACAAAGGCTTCTCAATTCAGTATGACAAGTTGGATGGATCTAAATGTCGCATCAAGCTACAGTTCCCTTTTCAGCCCCACTGCGCCCTGCTGGCAAGTAAGGCTGAATATTGGTTAGGAAATGAGGGACTTACCCTGGTGGGTATGAAGCAAATAAAAATTAAAACTCAATTCATACTGAACCACCATTAGGTTCTTCATCTCAGGTTTTGACAGCACAGAGCAAGAAAGAGGTCATGTTTGCTTGACATTATGGTCAACATAAATATTTGTTTTAACACAGAAAGAACGGTGTTTGTTCTATTACTGTGTTACTTGACCATTTTAATTCAGCACTTTCAGATAAAAATGGTTTCAAAACAAGACATCATAACTTCATTACTAAAACATTGCAACAGATTCTTCAGCTTAGCATCAGGAAGTTTAGCAGCTTCCACCCACCTTGTTATGCTATGAAGTTATGCTCACACTCCACTTTCTGTTCATTTAATCCAGAAAACATTCCCTCTGACGGAGCTGCAGCACCTCATTGATTTCAGTGGCACATTAATGCCCCCATCGGGAATTGCACTTCCCAAAAGGGAAATAAACAGGCATTCACCTGAGAGATGGGCCACTAACTCGGGAGCTATTTTTGTTAGATTATATAGCTGCCCAATCATGGGTTTTTTTTCCTCTGGGAAGCCATGACAGCATCCACAACACACTTTCATAATGTCCTGGGGGGAATGCAGAACAACAGCAGCAAAATGTCTGAGAAAAACTTGTACATCCTAAGGCACGTAGGTAAATACGAGTAAGAGAGAGAGCAGGCTTTCATTAGCTTGACAACAACATAATATATCAGGTGGCTGTTCATGTTGAGCTAAATGGGCTGCAGTCAATTCGCAATAAGGACAACTGGAAGTCTTATAAACCATAATAAAGCGGGGACTGCCAAATTTCAGGTACGTACATCAGGGAGACAGTTCACAGGGTGACTTTTAACAGATAATTTTCATTCTTCACAGCATGAAAGTGGCCAAACAATCCCTCTTTACCCCCAAAGCCAGAAGACAGTTTGTAAAGTGTAATACCAAGCCAGTGTGGCCCTTCGGACACGCAGGACACCCTTCTGGACCAGCCACCCCACATCCATGGTAGCAGGGGGCAGAGCTGCTGCATGGGATGCCTGCAAGCACAGAGCTTCCTGTGCCTCCTGGCATCACCAGTGGTGGTGCCCCCATTGCCCATTCTTCGCTCGCCCCCTTCCCAAGGTTGCCCTCCTGCTACCTGCCCAGAAGCATGAGCCATGCATCAACAAGACGCATCAAAACAAACAGCTCCCCATCATGCTGGTGCAAAAAAAGGTCCTCCTTGCTGGAGTTGGTGTGGTCTGTCATGGCCAGACCACTGCTCATCCCAAGGCTTCAGTAATCCCAATGGGCTGCACTTCATGGGATGGGACTGGACTGTAAATATTACGTAGAAGACTTGTAACAAATAAGGAGCTTGCTGATGGTTTAGAAGACACACTGAGGTCCCTCCCCTCAAATGCTAAGTGTATAGGTTTCCAGCACACTTGTTAAAATAATCCACCAGAGCCTGGCAGTGGATGCTCATAGCGTTAAACCCAAATTCTGACTTACTGAGCACTGCCTGGCAAAGCTAAACAACCACTGAGCCATGCTGCAATGCGCAAGTATTAAAAGGTAAACTACATTAGGTGCTACCTACTATCACAGTGATCCTGGGGTTTCAACAGCATCTCTGCCACACAGCCCTCCTAAAGCAGGCTTTATTGCCAAGCTTTTATATGTACCACTGTTCAAATAAGGTACCCTTGTCCCAGAGCATGAGCAGTTCTAGGAAGTAGGACTGACTTGTTTTCTTTCCCCTAAGAGCAAGGGCTAATAGACACAACCCTCAGGAAATGAAAAACCGAAACTAGAATGAATGTTCAAAAGAAAGGGCAGAATTGAACACTACAAGCTGGATTTCTTTGCACTGGACACAAGGTGGCTCACTTACTGGTGACCAGATTTACTGAAACACATCTGCCATGTTCTTAGTACCAGTATTTTGGCCTTCAAAAGGTGAACACATCTAAAAGGGTTGGCTTCCACACAGGGTGATGCAGTGCTGCCTCCTCAGTCCAGTGCTGATGGAAGGAGAGAGACATTAAGCCGATCTAGCCTGGGCTAGCTTGGAGGAAGAGGCTTCGGCAAACACAATTACTTTAAGATGCAGTAACCTTCTGCAAAACCACTGCAAAAGCATCCAGAAAAAGCCAACCAGATGGAAAAAGCATCCAGATGCTGAAGTAAATGCGAAATGCAGCAGAATAGTGCAGCAACTGGAACCTGAACTTCCTCACTGACTGACAGGGCACTAACTGTGGAGAGAGGATCAGCTGACTTCAGGAACAATATTCTGACACCTCCCTACCAGAAGAATGAAAGAGAGGTACAGAAAGCTCAGGAGAGCACTAAGGAGACCACATCTCTGCATGCAACAAAGAGAGGAGGGAAACCCTCCAAAGACCTGCCCCACAGAGCCAGCCAGAAGGCAACAGTAAGCTTAGGGCACATGCAAACAGACTAATTCCTACGTTGAAGTCAGGCAGCCGGAGAAGCAAGGCTGAGCATGGTCAGACACGAACCAGCAAGCATCAGAGGAACCTTAGCTTGCCGCTTCACAGATCTCAGCTTGGCAGCAACCATTCCACCATGGGCTGCCTTTGGGTCTCCCAGGGATGTGGAAAGACTGGGGAAAAGCCCTGCAGCCATGGGCAGGCTCCACAATGGCCAACTCAGCCACGTCCCCACACAACTCTCACATTCCCATAGGGAAGAGCCTCCGCACTGCAGTGTCCTCCCACTGCCCAGCTCCACCCTGGAGGGGTGATCCAGCTGCTACCTCCCATGAGCAACAGCTTCATGCTGTGCTCCTCATTCCAAACAAACACACACTCAACAGATAGGAGGTAAAAGATTTTATTATCCCACGGATTTTTCCTAAGAAGTAAGAGTCCTACCAGACAAAATATACAATGCATCTTTTCTCTCTAGACAACTGCACTCTCATCGTATGAAACAGTGACCACGTTAGTTCACCTTAAAAGAACCAAGGTTTGTCCTTACAGCTGCGGGATTGCACAGAGTTAGCATATTCAATGACCAGTTAATTCATGCAGAATCAGAAGGAAGGGGAAAAAAGGTCCATATGCTCACCTGAGTGCAGGCTTAGGCTCCTAGAAGTAAACGCAGGGCTTAAATTTACCAGTCTGCAGCACTCCCATTAAGTGAACCAATTCTCTTGCCCATTTCTTGTCATTCAGCAGCAATGAAAGATTAGGGCTAGCAGCAAGTTACCACTGGAAAAACACACTGCTAGAAAAGGAAATACCTCTCTGGCAGTGGGAAACCTTCCTGACCAACCTGCATAAAGTGCACATAATGCTTCATTTTACATCAAGCTTAAAGTTAAATGAAACCAAAGCATCCTTCTCTGCTTGTTAAAACTTGATTGTTTATAGCTCACTGTGTTTATATAGGAAAATAAATTGTCAGCACTAAGGACACACTAAGACCTATTGCATTACATGACCATTTAGAGATCTTGGTTTTGTGTTCACATAGTTAACTCAAAGTATAATTACTTAAAAGTTTTATTCTAAAATATATTCACTTTTTGGTTGTGCTGAATTAATGATTATGCTTGTACTTACTTTATCCCTCTCCTTCTAAAACAACAAGCTCCTGAATTTCAGCAGATGGTGAACAAGTCCAGATTTGCTGGAAACTGGTTAACAAGAATGTGCCAAGCTGAAACTCATCCCATTCTTTCAAGCCAAAAACCTGCCTGCATTTCAAGAGCCTAATTACTTTTAACTATATTTATGGAAAAGAGGGAAGGACATTTAATTAATCTGCATTTTTATCTCTCTGATGATCAACAGAAATGCAGTTTTGATCACACAATTCCTCTGCAGTATATTGATCTGCTGAATCGTGCCTCATAACAGTAACTGTACTACAATGGTGCCTGCAGGTAATGCAATACACAGCTGGGCTACAAAAATCACTACAAAACCAGCTTTCAGAGGTGTCAAAAAAGATTACACACATTGCTAAAAACACTCAATTAAAATACTCTGCTTCTGCACTTGCCAGTAACCCCCAGCTCTGCTGCTGACACCACTCTGTACGTAGGCATGGCACCCCATCCACACACAGATGGGATCTCGACAACTCCGGAAGACAGACACATGAACATAATCTTCCCAAGCAAGCAGAGCTGGCCAGGACAGACATAGGGCTGGAGTAAACCACCCGGTTCCACTCACAGCCATGGCCTATTGATGAGACACCAGCGATGTGAGGAGCTTTGGCACCTCACATAAAAGATTCACCTCTTTTACATAGGCAAAGTGACAGCAGATCTGCCCAGGATCCACAGCAGCTGCAACTGTGTGCTAGAGGCAGGGCTACCCAGCCTTGCACTTCACTTTCTGCTTTGTGGCTGAGGAGCAGGGACATGCTGTGGCATTTGTGTCATTCCCAACCCACCTCCTTGCCCTGGCCTCCTGAACACCATAAGCATACACTGCATTGCTCCGCGAGTCACACTGAGCCATAAGGGCTGCATCCAGGAGCCGTAACAACAGAGAGGCTGCTTTCAATGTCTGAAAACCTGATCCTGGCTTGTGCAGAAACCCTCCTTCTGCTACGCTTTCTGAACCACCCTGTCTGTAACCTCACAACTACTCTTCTCATAAGTGCATCTGGTTACTTATTTGTGGTCATTATACCAGCACTGAAACAGTAGCCCTCCTCTTATGCATGCGCCTTCTGCCCCAGTGCCACAGCACCCTCAAAGCACTACACCAGCCTGCAATCCCTCAGCCTATTTCCAGCACTCCTATTTCTCAGGCATCCCTTCTACACCAAGCTTGCTTCCAAAAGATTCCCACTCTGTGGTCTGAAAGAAGCTGCACCTACTCCCAGGTTATTACCATCACTGTGTAAATTTAAGCCCAACAGACATCTCAGGTAGGTAGTGGGGAGAGAAGGAGAATCCACTGTGACAGACCCGAGAGGTTAGAGCTGCACAAGCAGGGGAGGGAGTAAAAAAAGTAAGACAGATTACCATGTCTAAAGAGAGGACCGAGAGCATGTGTGTGCATGTGTGTGCAAGCAAAGCCAAGGAAGGTTACATCCGGAGAGTGGCTTCATGACTTCCCGCAGATAACAGTTTCGACCACAAAAGTGTTTTCAAAGTGACGGATGCGATGACAGTTTCCAGTCTCACGCCGACTGATGCCTAGAAGTGATTGAGAGAGAACAGAGGGGAAAATCAACCAATGGTAATCTGTAAGAGCTGCAGCAAGTGGGAAGGAAAGCAGATGAGGTGCAACTGCTGAACACTGAAAGGCAAGAACAACACAGCCCATAGGAAAAGCAGGGTAACGTGATCTTGGGAAGAACCACCACATTGTGTAGGCTGCGGGCTTGCAGTAAGAGCTGCCATGAGCTGCCTGGAAACAGCTGGTTTCAGCTGACAACATCTCAGTGTTATCACAGAGACCAGAGAGCCTGATGAAGCTAGCAGAAGTCACAGGCTGGTACAGACCACAGCTCTGAAAGTATCCAAGGAGGGCTTAAAGGAGCCACCTCTGTAGCGGCTTGTATCCCTTCATGCACTGATCCTGCTATGGCCCCAGTCACTCTGGGAAACAAGGAATGCTCCCCATGCCCTTAAATTGCAGGACCTACAGCAACCCCCCCAGTGGTGCCCTGCTGACCAACAGCACCATGCCATGACTCCATGACTGCCAGCTGTCACCAAGCCAGCAGCACAACTGGGCAGCTCCCACTGGGAAAGCAATCATGACCTACAGCCACGGAGACTTCTGCACTCTGCTGCTTCCCCAGAGACCCAAACCCAAACTGACAACAGGTGAGCCTTTAAGTACACCACTATCTAAACCCAAATTTATACAAATACTGCACTCCTGATGCAAATATTTGCTGCAAATACTCCATCAAGGAGTATTCTGCAGCAATATAACCATTTGTATGTAAGATACGCATCGTTGATTTTCATGAAATCACTTCCAGGTAGTCCAATTTTCCCTCTTCACAACTTTTTCCATATCATCAGGAACTCAATTAATTACAGGTAATTTGCAGGTCTAATCTGCTCTGACTAGCTGCCACTGAAGCACATGTCTCCATTAGGGAAATTTTCCATACAGCTCCCACTAGCACTGCTATTAGTTCAGTCACACCAGCCCAGACGTAAAGGACTTGATGGCTCCTGCAACCATTATCGCAATGTTTCTACTAGGACAGACAACAGAAACACAGCAGCCAGCACCTATCTGCAGCAGCAGCACCCCAGGTTTGGGTTTAGATGAACCAGATGGAAAATACTTCCAAAGATCTCCTGTTTGCCTGCACCCCCAGGGAAACCTCTCCTCTCACCACAAAGAGGCCAGCAGGGCTGTAACAGCACCAACAACAACTGTGATGCTGGGGGGAAGCGAGTAAGGACACTGAACATGGCAAGGCTCATACGTCTCCTCGTGCTCCTCCGCTTCAGCCTGTAGGTCTCCTTGCCGCTGCAGAGGCGGTAGATGAAGGATCCGAGCTGCTCCATGTCACTGACGTGCTCAGTGGCGATCATCTCCTCCTGGATTATGTATGTCTGAGGCAGGTACGTCCCTTTCTGAAATGACAGAGTTTCCACCAAAATCAAGCACAAATGGTGTCATCACCTCCTTGAACAGAACTGTCTCACATAGTGCAAAGGAGAGCCACGCTGTTAAAAATCCATGTTTGATGGCTCAAACTCCACTTACCAAGTCCAGATATCATACTTCCTTCTCCCTGCAGTAAACTGCCCCGTGCTGATAGTCCAGAGCACACACAGCTGATTAGATCCAAACAATGAACGTTCATTTAGGGGATGAAACCAGTGTACCTTCAACCCTGTTACAAACTAACCTCAGTTTTAAAGGTGGCTGTCCAAAGCTGTAACTCTGATCCCTCCCCTCTGGAGAGGGATCAAAACTCAACGAGAATGCCAGGAACTCTACTGAAAATGTGCATTTTACATTTACTTCAAAAGGCAGAAATCAAAAGTGCCAGCCCTGCTCAGGTTCCAACAGTTGCCCAAGTTATCCACATCTCCCCCTCCTCCTTGCTTCATTCAGTGCAGCCACAGTGATCTCCTGTCCCTATAGCCCACGGGAATGAAGACTACAGATAAGCCATGGGCAGAGCATTTAGAAACACTGCCCTGCGTGATCATGCTTGGTACTCAGGAGACAGAGAGCTCTCAACACACTTCCATCCCCCCAGGGGCATCATCCAGAGACACTGGGGCAGTGCAGGAAGGCAGCTCACACCAGGGAGCAAGATGAGACAAAGCAGCACATGTGAGCTCCCTGCTGTTGGGGTAGAGGCCACTATGAACACCAGGGTGATGAGCAGAGTGCCTGGCGGGGGACATGGCAGAAAGCTACCATGGGCCGGAGAAAAATGGGGTACCTGGGACTATCCCAGGGATGGCCCTGTTTCCCAGGCTGCCTCTTTCCCTACAGGAAGGAAATCTGCTTGGCATTAAAGAGTCTCTGCAAGCTGATTCCTGGATGCCAGGCCATCTTACAGCTGCCGGGACAACAGTAATCATGGAATCATAGAACAGTTGGGGTTGGAAGGGACCTTCAAAGCTCATCCAGTCCAACTCCTTCCAATGAGCGGGGACATCTTCAACTAGACCAGGTTGCCCAGAGCCACATCCAGCCTGGCCCTGAATGTCTCCAGGGATAGTGCATCCACCACCTCTCTGGGCAACCTGTGCCAGTGCTTTACCACCCTCAGTGTAAAGAGTTTTTCTCTCATGTCAAGCCTGCATCTCCCCTCTTTTATAGTTTAAACCCATCACCCTCGTCCCTTCACAACAGGCCCCGCTAAAAAGTCTGTCCCCATAATAAGCAGCTGTATTACAAGCACAGCTTGGTTTGGGGACCACTTCTGAGCACACTAGATGCTAACTAGGCCATGAAGTACTTCTGATCCCTTTTGCTTAAGAAGAGTCAAAGAAATGAAAGAACCAGCAAATCCTGGGGCCAACATAATTAAGGGGAAAAGCAAGCAACAATAGCACTATTTCAAATACTGCATCTTCAGTTTCCACCACAGCACTGGTTATCTCCATAGAGATATACCTGGAAACACGCTGTCCTAACTTCGTGCTGTGCTGTTGGGCTGGCATAGCCTGCCGGATCAATAAAGCTCTCCTCTGCTGGAGGACCAGATGATTAGTAGAAGTTTGTCCTACACTAACATAACAATTCTACGAGAAAGTCAATTACTGACTCTCAGTGGGAGAGTGGAGCATACAATACATGCAGTTACTGGCAGGAAGTGTTATGTTAAAACTCAGGGCCAGGGCTCAGGACTGGCCACAGCCTTGATCTGGTCAGAGGGCTTAGAGGAAGACACATGCACACAACCCATTTCTTGTCATTGCAGGACTGTGCAGCAAGGATGATACCTTCAATTCTCGGCTAAAGAGGTTTAAGAAAACTAAAGTTTCGAGCATCATGCATTCTGCAGAAGGTGTGGACTGTCCATCACTTAAGTGGTTCATTTCCCACCTTCCTGGTGCTGCCCAGGGAGCATCCTTCCATCCTTTTCTCTTCAATACTTAAGCCATTCACCAAACCAACACACCTACATGGAATAAAGCCTGCAAGAAGCAGCAGAGCTGCCATTTACAGGCAAAAAAAAGTCAGACACAAGAGGCCTGGTAATGCATACATGGTGACAGCCACAATGCAAAGCGACACCCTAGCACCATGGCACTCAAGGGAGAAAGGGCAATGGGGTTTCAGTGATTCCCTGTGCGGCCACAATCTGCTGGGGCAAGGCACTAATGTTATTTGCTGGACTAAGGTTTGGTCCCTTGAAACAGGACTGATGCCACTTAAAACCTAAACTGTCAGCTGGAAATCAGTCTCATTCTTTAGGGATTTGACTGGATTCAGAGATGCAAAGAAAGCAAAAGCCTCCGGGCCCAAAGACCACTGCAGCTCATCCAGAATCCAAACAGGAGCGCTTGAGAGCAGTGGGGCAAGTCATCAGGTGATGAAGGTCTCTGCAGCAGGAAGAAATTTGCCCCCTCCGCCTGATACAGGAAACCCACAGGGCCCTGCCTGTGGATATGAAGATGACAGGCTAAGAGAGAGGGGAGGGACCTCAGGGCTGTAGCCAATCTGGTCTTGAAATCCAAGGATTTCAAGGAGGCAGCCCAACCTCCCTGGGCAAGCTGTTCCACTGCTTCACTGCCCTCATGGGAAAAAACTGTTTCTCAGCTCAAGACCAAACTCAACACTTCAAACCAATGTCCCTAAGGTGCAACCCTGCCTTTCCCACTTCCCTCTGCCCCAGGGGTTGGTCACCTGCCCTGCTCAGAAGTGAGCTGTACGTAAATGTGTGCCATACACCAGCAGGGTTCCCAGCACATTTGCCAGATGGTCATAGTGCATGAAAGGACTGCTAGGAAACGAAGTGGGAGCTTGAGAAGGCTGGAGATCAGGCATCTCTCAAGGCACAACCTTTTGCCACTGAACCCTTACAAAGTTCATCACACTGCATGTAGCAGCAAGTGAGCAAAGAGAATTTAAGAGAGAGTCAGACTGCTGGTTTCCTTTCCTTTCCTCTTTCCAATAGACCCTCACAGAAGGGAGTAAAAGACCCAGGCTCAGTGCTTTGCTTTACCTGCAAAACACCGAGAGACATGGACCTCCTGCAGTCTTAAAAGTCCTGATTTGCTTTTTCCTCTGCTGTTAGGATTAAATAGCACTCTATTAAGACAACTGCTTTCAGTCATGGGCTTCTGAACTGAACCAAACTGCTGGTACTAAACCCAGTTAATAATAGCTGTGAGCAAAACCACATGAGCCCAAGTGTGGTGCTGTACCCAGCACAGCTTCTCCCCAAAAGGGTGAAAGCTGAAGGCCTGGTTTTCCACAAGGGACACCAAGAGCTCCCCAAATGGCAAACCACAGCGGTAACCACTGCAAGAGTGAAAGGAGGTCTTGTTTCTTTTTTCCTTTCCTTGATTCCTACAATCAGTGAACACCAGAAGGAAGGAATCTGCTGCTCCTCCACATCATCCTTGTCAGGTTGATCCACCATGCCAGTGTTAGCCCGCTGTCGTACATTCATATTTGAGCTAAACCCACTGAAGCCTTCGCTCTACATGAAGTCTCAGCTCCGGCAGAGCTGACCTAAACAAAGCAGTTTTGATTCCCCATGGCCTTCCAAGCTGACATCCAAAAACCAACTGTAGGAGAGCATGCAAAATAAGCAGGACTGCAACTGTACCTTCACGTTAACCAACAGCTCCCACAGGTTGCGAGGAGGCATCACAATAGTGGTGTTCAGCTCGATGACGTAGCATTTATCCAGCGTTATGTCATGATAAGCTGTCAGACCCTGCATTCCAAGCACAGGAATTAAGGAATTGAGCCCTTGGCAATGGAACGTGGCTGCTAAAATGGGTAAAAAGCAGGAATTCAGGGAAGACAGGAAACTGATTTAAAGGACAGACATGTCCAAGGTCCTCCCTACCAAACAAGATGAGCAGGTTGGAAAAGCTCAGAGAGGGTCTCGGGGAGGAAGACAGCTCAGTAATAAGATCATCATAGACATACTGGACAACAGTGACAGCATGGCATGGTGCTGGTGCTCAGCCCCATCCTACACCCCCGAAAGGCCCCAAAAGCTTCTTACTCTCTGGAAATCATGGATGATATCTGCAGGATCACTCCCTCCAAACCGGGGCACAGGGACGTTGATCTGCTCGTAGTTCTCCTCGATGTAGATCTTGACGTCCTCGTGCAACTCCAGCTGCCCTCTGAAGGGTGAGTACAGTGAGTCTTCATAGAGGACACCGCAGTGAAACACGCTCTCGCGGGGCAGCTGTGGGGATAAGGTCCGGGTTGGAAGGACAACACTCATAGATCCCACACCCCATTAACAGCTTCATCAAACATGCGAAGAATCACACCCACACGGGGTGAAAACACTCTTTCAAACACATGCGTGAAGATACTTTAACACTGATCACACTCTGGAGATGGAGCCCAGGACACAGGGGGCTTCTGGCCTCAGGCACACACTGCTGGGTCATAGGGAGGTCCTCATCACCCAACACCCCTAAGTCCTTAACCTCAGGGGTACCCTCAATCCCTTCACCCCCCCAGTCTGTACTGATACTGGGGTTGCCCTGACCCAGGGGCAGGATCTTGCAGTTGGCCTTATTGAACCTCATGAGATTCACATGGGCCCACTTCTCAAGTGTGTCCGAGTCCCTTTGGATAGCTCCCTGTCCCTTGGGCATGCCAACTGCACCACTCAGCTTCATGTCATCTGCAAACCTGCTGAAGGCATGCTCATTAAATACACTGTGCTGTTGATGAAGATACTAAACACTACTGGCCCCAGTATGGACCCCCGAGGGATGCCACTTGTCACTGGTGTCCATCCAGACATTGAGCCATTCCTCATGATCCTTAAGACATGCCTTGTCTGCAGTGCCTAGAGGCCTGGTTCCAGAGATACTACAGGGCAAAGCAATAAATAGCAGCACCCCCACTTTCATAGGTTGAAGCAGCTTGTCTGGCTGCTCCAGTTGAAGAGTCAGGAGTCTTTCCCAACTCACCTGGGTGATGAAGAAGTATCTGTACACATACATCGATGCAAAGACCAAGCCTAAGAGCAGCACGAGGAGCCCCATGGTCAGGTAGCACACTCCGCTGAGCGATGACCTCCGGCCCTGCACCGGAGGTGCTGGCTCTTCCTGCAAGGTCAAAATGAGAGCATCAGTCAGATATTGCTACAAGGGACCAGAAAGAACAACAAAGGCTTTTTGTGGTGTGCAACTGAAGGGGGCAGGCACTATCCCATGAAGTGACTTCAGCATTCTGGCAAGAGGAAAACACTTCTGGTTCTCCCCATATATATATATATATATATATATAAAATCAAATGTGTGTATGAACATACACACATATGTGTATACTCTGCTTCCCACCAACTGCTCAGAACAAAGTCAAGTTTTGTTTCAGTGGGCAATAAGGACTGACTGAAAAGAAGGAAATCAGGAACTAACAGTTCCAGCATTTATGCATTTATACTCAAAAATTCTTATGGAAATGCTGCCATGGGGTATTTTTCAGCACAACATTTTTGAGGTGAAGTTTTCATTGGAAATTTGAGGTGGAAATGACTCACCTCAGAGAGAAACCTCCTGGCCCTGCTGGGGTGAGCCTACCCAAACCACCGTGCTGATGTCAGCTTCATTGTCAAGCAGATTCCTGCACACCTTCCAAGAATATGGTCAGAGCATCAAAAGAAAACATATCTGCCATCTTTTAGTGCTCCACAATCCATACAGACAGTAGCCACTTCACTCCATAACAGCCTCCAAAAAGGAGGGCAGCACAAAGGCAGGTTTACCTCCTGGGGACCACTCATGCCAGGCTATGATGCTCCTGTTTTTACTACCAAAATAACCCTCTGAATGCTAAGCAGGAGGATGTAGGGCCTTTCAGAGGCAGATGAAAGAAGCCAGTGCAGAGATGTCCCAGTTTCCAAGCAGAAGAGCTGAAAGCTGTCCTCAGCTGAGCAGGCAGATGAGGGAGAGAGGCATCAGGGAAGGCTCCCTCTGCACGGTACATTACCTGTTGTGTTTGACTAGAAAGACACTCTGTCCATGGCTGGCCAGAGACCAGTATAAACTGGAGGAACAGATTCAAAAGCAACAACAGTCTCTCATTTCTAAGATGCACCACTTCATAAAGAAAGAGTTGGTTTCTCCAGGGTACCATGGCCAAAACTCACAAGGTGCTGCAGGTGTATCTCCCCAAGTAGAGATGCTCCTGGGAACCTGCCACCTTCCTTCCCCTTTCTCTGCTATGGAGCACCAGTCCAGCCCCAGGCTTGGAGCCATCAGGTCACTCCTTCCCAGAGGCTAGAGAACCCCAGCATCCCTGGGGATCACCCCCAGCTCCACCGAGGCACAGAACATGATCCTGCAACACCTGTGCTATCTGCTCTGCTCCAACCAGTGTAGACCGCTCCAGCTACCAACCTTTTCTTCTCTAGCCACACTCAGACTGATAACTGTGAAGACTGAAAGACCAGCCTGCTTTGGGAGAGCTACAATCCCAGCACACCTCCAGAAGAAATTAATCTATACTCATTTCTCCTTCATCCCAGCTTTTGAAAGATCCACAGCATCGCTATTCACCACCAGCTCCCTGTACTGAAGGAACAGTATAATCAGGTTGTTGCTGCTCCTCCAGCAAATAACGGGATGAGCAAACTGAAAAATGCCACATATTAAGTTCACTTTCAATCTCTCCCTTTCTCTCCTTCTGCAGATGGGGGGCAGGAACTGTGACATGCCACAAAGAAAAGAAAGAGCAAAAGAAAGAGCGAAACAAATCACATAACTAGAATTTTAAAGGCTCTTTGACAAGAACAGCCAGGACAGGGAAGCCATGGTACACGTCAAGTGTCTCACAGAAAAGGATTTCCCCAGGTACTTGTCATTGGAGAAAGAGTGCAGACAGTAGGGGTGAAGAGGAACAAAAAGATCTGCTGCTAACACTGAGGCAAGCCAACGACATAGCAAGACATCCCACCTCTCACCCAATAATGGAGATGAGTTTGGCTTCATACAACGGATTCCTGGCTTTGGGAAAAGTGTGGTTTGGGAAAAATGAGGTTTGCATTTTGGGAAAGGGTGGGGGAAGCCGAGTGAAGCACAGGTTTGCCCTGAGGCAAGTCAGGAGACGCCAGCAAAAAACCAAACCAAACCCCCATACACCAAGCCCTCCCCTTGGGTTCAGGCTGGAGGTGTTCTCAGTGCTGTGGATGGAGCAGGGCACAACCTGCAGCAGCAGCAGGGTAACAAACCTTCACTAGGCTGAACAACCGACAGGCTTCTTCCACAGGCTGCTGCCCCACACATGCTGCAACGCATCTCCTCCTGCTGCAGGACCACCACTGCTGGCAGTAGGAATATGGGTGTTTTAAACAACAGGAAATCCACTGCAGCAGTCCCGCACAGCATCCTTGTTTCTAGACTGGAGAGACATGGATTTGACAGATGGACCACTTGGTGGATAAGGGATTGGCCGGAGGGTTGCACGCAGAGTTATGGTCAATGGCTCCATGTCCAAGCGGAGACCAGGGACAAGTGGTGCTCCCGAGGGGTCAGCGCTGGGACCAGCGCTGCTCAACATCTTTGTCAGTGACATGGACAGAGGGATCAGTGCACCCTCAGCAAGTTTGCCAATGCCACCAAGCTGTGTGGTGCAGTGAGCACACTGGAGGGAACAGATAGGATCCAGAGGGACCCTGACACGCTTGAGAGGTGGCCAATGTGAACCTCATGAAGTTCAACAAGGCCAAGTGCCCAGTCCTGCACATGGGTCAGGGCAACCCAAGCACAAACACAGGCTGGGCAGACGGTGGGTTGAGAGCAGTCCTAGGGAGAAGGGCTTGGAGCTGAGCAAACTCTCCTGGCTGCACAGTGCAGAGCCTTTGGACACACAGAACAAGCAGGAGCTGCTAGCAAGAACCATACCCAGTGACGTGCTGCCTTTGAATACAGTACAAGGTTATGAAAAATGCATTTGATTCTATTGCTCTTTCATCAGCCATGTCCTGCTGAAGCTGACAGAAGTGAGGAAATTAAAGGTGTCATGTCATGCCTTGTTCCCTCTTGAGACGCACAGCACCTCTGCAGAGGTGGGATCGGCTCACACCCTGTTCCTGCTTCTTTGGCTTTGCAAACAGCTCCGAGTTCTCCAGAAACCACTTTTCCTGCATTTCTCAAACACACAGGTTTGAAATGTTCCATTTTAGGTGTAGCAGCGCCTGACAAACAGGGCACACGGTTCAGCAAGTGCCTAAATATACACCCCAACAGGCAAAGAAGCTCGGGGGTGACTAAAAATAAGTGTGAATTTGACAACTGACAAGGGAGGAGAGAAATGCAATGCAAAGGAAATGCTCAGAGGGATGCTGTTGGGAGAGAAGTGCCATCTGAATGGCAGCAAGCAGGGGTGGCCAGCCAGGGTTTGAGACTGGAGCACTTGCCAAGCTGAACACTGGAGAAGCAAAGCGAGAGACTACATACGGGGAGAGGCAGATGAAGGGAGACAAGAAGTGGGGGAGGAATGAAGGGAGATAAAAGCACTGCAGCAATGCAGTCCATCCTTGCATCTGCCAAAGCATTTCCCATGCTCCAAGAAAGACTCCTCTGCCAGATGAACAAAAATGAGTCTTGTCCTTCAGAGCAGTTCTGCTTGGAGGGAGTGAAATGATGAAAAATACCATTGCCCTGGCAGAGAGTCACAGGGTCAGTGCTCAGCACCAGCCATGAGAGGCCTCTTAACGAGCCCTTTGTCTGGAAGGAGAGTCATGGAATCATAGAATCAATGAGGTTGGAAAAGACCTTCAAGACCATCAAGTCCAACCATTCCCCAGCACTGACAAGGCCACCACTGCCCTGGGCAGCCTGTTCCAATGCCTGACCACCCGTTCAGGGAAGGAACTGTTCTGAGTATCCAACCTAAACCTCTACGCACAGCGTGAGGCTGTTTCCTCTTGTCCTATCCCTTGTTCTTTGGGAGCAGAGCCCAGCCCCCTCCTGCCTCCATCCTCCTTTCAGGCAGCTGTAGAGAGCTATTAGGTCCCCCCTGACCCTTCTCTTCTCCAGACTGAGCCCCCCCGGTCCCTCAGCCATCCCCATCACACTGTCCCCAGCCCTGCACCAGCTCCGTTGTCCTCCTCTGGCCCCGCTCCAGCGCCTCAATGTCTCTCTTGTAGTGAGGGGCACAGAACTGAACACAGCATTCAAGGTACGGCCTCACCAGTGCCCAATACAGGGGATGATCACTGCCCTGGCCCTGCTGCTGCACCATTGCTGATACAGCCCAGGATGGCGATGTCTGCCCTGGCACGAGCTGCTCACGTTCAGCTCCATCAATCAGCACCCTCAGGTCGTTTTCCATGAGCAGTTTCCAGCCACTCTTCCCCAGGTCTGGAGTGCTGCAGGGGTGCCATGGTCCAAGCATGGTTCTGGTCTGATACTCCTCAGCTCCTGGCTGAGGCCTTGCCTCACTTCACATCCCACATCCGCATCCCACTTCACATCCGCTCGCCGGCTGGCACCACCGGAGGGTGCGGCAGTCTCCAATGGTGGTGCTGTGTGTTCGTGTCCCTGCTCCTCAGTGGGACACCATGGCAGCGAGCATCAGTGCCCTCCCGGCCATGGTGGCACCCAGTGCCGGCCCCGCTGCACCGCATGGCCTGCAGGCACGCCGGGGTGGTGCTGCTCTGCAGTGGTTTAATGATTTCCTATTTAACTGTAATTAACCCAACAGGCAAGGTTTAGATGATTACGTTGCAGTAGAGTTGTGGTAGCAGGGTTTCTAATTTTGGTATGAATTTGCGTTAACAATTAAGCAGTAAACAAATAGCATTTCTGTTTAGACTGTGGGATGTTTTCCTCTGCCAAAGCAGCCGTCGGGCAGTTGGTTGTGCTGCAGCTGGGTGAAGTGGGAAAGAGAAGTAATTTCTCACTTCTGGAAAGAAAATAGACCATAAATGTTTGCTGGCTGCCAGCAGGAGGGATGCTGAGTGATGGTGGAGGCCTCCTGCCTCCTCTTGCCTCCTGGTCCTCACCTCGGCAGGTACTAGACCTTCAGCATCCTCCAGATCTTTCCACACAGACCCTCTGTCTGAGAAGAGAAGGAGAATGAATCATTATTTTTATAAGGTTGTTGTGAGTGAGGGGGTAATTTGGGGTCCTTATTTAACGTTGGCATCTTCCAGGGCATCTTCTCTACCAGTAACTCTCTGATAGTATTCCTGGTGGTGCAAATGCTTGCCCTGTAGAAACGCTGTGTTGGTGAATTTGTTAAACTCAGGCTTGACCAGAAGGCACTCGGGGTTGATCACTCTTGTGCACATGGCTTTCTCGACTGCTGCTGCTGTCTCTTTGTACCAAGCAGCATCCCTCTTCTTTTTTCTGTCTTCCTTCTTTCTTGCTGTTTACTTCTCTTTTTTCTTTTCTTATTCATCACACAAACTTTGTAAATTCTTTTTCCCACTTACCATTATCTCACTGCTTTCCCTCCCCTGCCACAGTGTGCTGCAGTGGGTTAGAGACCTTGGATGGCTCAAACTGGCAGTGATTTGGGTTAGCGGTGTATTAGGAGCTCTCCTGAAGCTGCAGGCGCTTGCGTTCCCTGCTGAGAGCAGAGAGCTGGGCTGTTGGACTCAGGAGTGAAACATATGCCAGGCCATGTACATAGGCTGGAAACTTGCCCAGGGCAGGATAATTACAGGAGGCCGTGTTTTTCGAGCAGACCATGTGCTCTCACTTGCTAAACAGTCTTGTGATGAATATCTTATTTAAGAGGATTTTAGGACACGTGCTGCAGTTATACCGAGTTTCTTTCAGAGGTAGGGGAGAGTTTGGAAAAATAAACTCAGTAAAGGCTCTTTTGTGTTTCCAGCAAGGGTCACCACATACGTGCAGTGCATCACTGCTCCGTTGCATCCGTGTAGGCGGTGGGTTTTGCTGTTAATGGTTCAGTGGGAGAAGGATCTGCAATAGGGGCTTTTCACATGTGGTTCTACAGGCTGCATTGCTGAGATCTCCTTAGAGACCCAGAACTCTAGTGCTGAGGGGGTGCTCTTCTGCCCTGATTTCAGCATTACCAGCTCTCCCTGGCTCCTGGTGTTACACACTGGCAAGTTCTACAGCCAGCATGTCTTCACCAGCAGATTTTGCCTTCAAAATAAGTCTCTGTGTGCTGTTTTAGTTGAGCATATGTTATGTTTAAAGGTACTGGTGAGTCAGTTGTTAGTCTTACCCAGGACACCATTGTCCGTGGTGTGGGCACAGCAGCATCTGTGGGCTCTGTGCATTTCTACGTCACTGCTGACATGGTGTGTGGTGCTGGCTGGTGGTTGTGGCTCCTGGCTCAGTGGTTTTGGATCAGACCGTTGTGGCTGTGTAACATGTTCCCCTTAATTTCTTTCCCAGGCTAGAAACTCACTTAGAAGGAAGATGGGAGCATGAAGGTTTGCTTATAGAGCATGGGTATACTCCCCATGGTGGTATTTACTGCAGATTTTAACTGGCAATCTCTTTCTGCCTGGAAGGGTTTGACAGGAACCCCTGTGGACAGCAAAGGAACCTGGAGATGAAGGTGATGACCTCTTCTTTACCCTCCTCTTTTTTTCCTTTCACATGCCTGCAGCAAAAGCACAGCTGCTGTTGGCATGATGGGGGCACACACACTGAGAGGCTCTGCTCTTAGCCCTGGGACTGTGTTGTGTTGCTTGCAGAGCTGGGAGGATGGTAAAGAAAGTGGAAAAGGTTCTTTGTCATTCCCCTTGCAACTATCCTGTATTTCTCTTTTAAAGCAAATTAAAACAGTTATGCTGCTTCTCGTGGGAGCCCTTGTAGATGTTGCTGCATGTTGGTTCTGCTCCAGAGATGCATGTCCAAGATCCAGTGACTATTCTGACTTGCAAAAAGATCAGTGGCAGATGGGGATTTGGGCTTGTTTTGGTTAAGGCCCTCACCAGAAACCATACTGCTGGTGGTGCTAGCTTACAGTAATAAGCTGGCTGACCTCTGCTGAGCGTGCCTGAAGTGCTTTTGCTGGTGGTACCACTGGTTTTCCTTTCTCGCTCCCCCAATGGCATCCTGCCCCTTGTTGCAGCACTGCAAGCCTTCAGCAGCTGCCTTTTGGGATGACGAGCAAGTCCAAAGGTTCCAAAGCACATCTTAAGTATTCCTGGAGCTCTGTACTTCGGCTTTGGGCCTGATTAGTCCAGTAGCTGTGTGAATGCTGCTACCTTTTGGCATACAATTAGTGAAAGTTTTGATTGTGCAACTCTTGGGCAGCTTGAGCCATTGCAGTGACTGGGGAAGGTAGGGATACTGGACCTTCCCCTTTTATCTTGTGCATGGAAAACTAACTTGGTAGGCAGCATTTTTAGAGGTGACCTCAAATATAAGTTTTGGGGCTTTGCCTGTTTTCATGAGTGAAGAAAGTTTAGGAGGGCCTCATTTTTATAGCTGCTTCTTTAAATCCTCAACTTGCTGACGCCAAGAGTGCCAGATGCTGCTCCCCACTTCCTCCTCTGCTGAAAACATGCTAATCTCTTCTCTGCTTAAAACCTGAATCTTTAATATGGAAAATGCACCACCGTTTCTTCCTTTCTGGCCAGGGAACATTTCTCCCTCCCAGTGTTGTATTACCTTTTAGCATTGCAAACTGAAACACTTGTGCTGGGGTGGTGGAGCTCCAGCAGCCTGCCTAGCTGGAGCTGTTGGATTTCCATCCCCAAAGAGGACAAAGAGCAGCCAAAACTTCCACGGATGTCAAGACAGAGCGGTATGGAGCTTGGGGAGTGTTGGCAGGAGGTGCAATGCGGTGCTGGAGGTATGCGAGTGGAAAACAAAGAACATGACAAGTCTTGGGTGTCTTTGGTAGCTGCTCTTTTCATGGGGAAAGAATGAAGCTAAACTGGTGATGGCTTGACCTCTGGTTAGGTGGGATTTGGGTATGGATCGGAGGATCACAAAAGCAGGTCAGCCGTGGAACTCTGCCCTGTAATGCTGTTTTTGTTTGGGTTTTGATTTTTAAAGCAAAGGAGGGTTTGTGAGGTTTGTTGGGTTGGTTTGGGCTGATTTTTTAGTTTTGTTTTTCTTCCTTATTCCTCTGTGTAAATCCTCTGGTCGCTGGACAAAGACATGTCTTGGGGTGTGACCTGAAGTGGGATAGTGGGATCTTGTGTAGGCATGGGAGTCAGCCTCTCACAGGAGGTGTGGGAGCACAGGGCAGCTCTGTGTGCATGTGTGAAGTACAGATACGCAGCACTGAATGTTTTGCCCTTAGTTGGATGCCAGTCAGTGGGCCAGCTGACATCTAACGCCAAGCCAGGGTCACTTTTAGTGCAGGTATTCCTTCCCTTAATGTGCTTTGGTAATGCTCAAATTAAGAATTACCTGCCATTTGGGCAAGGACAAAATGTCAAGCCCCTTTTGAAATGCTCAGCAGTCTTCTTGTTGAACAGCCAAACCTAATGCCCTGTTAACTAAATATGTTTTCAGATTAGGCAGCCTGGTTAGACTCAACTTGTAATATGCAAAGGCTGCTGGAGGGAGTTAAGTACTTGAGAACCAGCCAAGTTTGGGCTGTGATATCTGTATTTGTCTGTGATATCTGCATCTCTCAGGCTGCCCAGGCCTCTTGTCAGCAGTTATGCTGTTAATATCAGAAATGGAAAAGGGCCTTTTCTCTTTCCACCTTTGGGGACATCCGAAATAGGGAAGTAAGTCCAAAAATAGGCATAAACCCTCCCTTCACCCTCCAGTGCTCTGTGTGGCTCAGGGGGAGCCTCCTACCCCTGCTGCTTCAGAAAGTGACTTGTGACTGAGCAGAGCCTGCCTGTTGGAGAAGAGGAACTGCCGATGGTTTGGGTCTACGTGGAGGAAAGTGAAGAGGAGAAGGATGTGCTTCCGTGTGTGGCATCCAGGTTTAGCAATGGTTCCCCAAGATGGGTGTCCAGACCAGTGAGCACGCTCAGCAAAACCTTGGCCACGAGCTGAAATACAGCTCGCTTTAATGATAATAGGATGATATATATATGATCATATTGTGTAAGAGTAACAGAGTACTTAATTCTGCGTACTTGATGCTGGAGTGTGGTGGCAGCCCATCTGTCTGTTAACACTGCAGTTTTACACATGCTTTGCTCATAGTAAATGATTTCTTCCTCATGTCTAATCTCAGCCTCCCCTCAGGGAGGGTTAAAGCCATTCCCCTTGTCCTGTCACTAGAGGCCTCTGCCAAAAGCCCCTCTCCAGATTGCTTGTCACCCCTTTAGGCACTGGGAGCTTCTCTTAGAGGTCTCTCCAGAGCCTTCTCTTCTCCAGGCTGAAGCAGCCCAGCTCTCTCAGCCTGTGCTACCTCAGACATTGCTTCAAACTGAAGCACCCTGTGGGACTTGTGCATCGGCTCTGAAACATCTTGGTGAGCAGGGGACGTGAGCCCAAAACCGGCTCTGCACTCAGATCCGGAGGAGGTGAGAGAAAAGCTGACCAAAGCTATGCAGATAAGGAAAGGACTTCCGATAAGGCAGGCCTGCGGAGGGCTGGAGGTGGGTATACACATCTCACCAAGGCAGGAGGGCAGCCGCCTGCCACTGCGCTCTGCGGAAAGGCCATGGAGGTTAGAGCATCGCCTCGTGCGTTGCCGATGCTGGATAGGGTGAGAAGGGCATTCGGGAGGATTTCCCAGGAGGAAGAGGAGAGTCCTGGGGGAACAGACCCAGTAAGAAGGCACCGGCTGCCTCACAGGTAGCATTTATTTCACCTCTAGCCCTCTTCCCACACAGCACTGTGCATCCTTTGTCACTTAAAACAGCTCTGAAGTGCTGCGGCCCAGAGGAGCGGTTTTGCTGAGCACTAACCACCAGTGCTGTGGTGTGGGTGCTGAATCAGACGGTGCAGAGCACTCGCTGTCAGCTCCCCAGCAGCAGCGGCACCGGCTGAACTCAGAGAGTTGAGGGCAGCCGATGCCTCCAGACCAGTGAGTGGGAAGCTTCCGCTGTGCTTTCCTGCTTGCTCACAAAGGGGTTCTCACCTCTCCGGGCTGTAATCTGTCTCCATCTCTGAAAGAGCTCCGATGTTTGGTCAGCTATGAAAGACCTCCCGGAAAGGGCATGGAAGGCTAGCTGCAAGGGAGCTCATTTCTGAAGCGCCGGCACTCCATCCTGTCCACGCTGGTTACAGATAAAGCCTGCTGGAGATCCAGGCAAGATAAGGCTTTATATGCAACCCAAAGTGAGGATCAAACTGGGGCAGGCTTCTAATTTTTAGCCCTGTATTTTAGGGAAAAATAATTGAAAGTTGTTGGTTCTAGCAGACTTCAAAAGATGTTCATCAGACTGATGCCAACAGCATCCTGGGCTGCATCCCCAGCGGCTTGAGCAGCAGGTCAATGGAGGGAATTCTCATCTACTCTGCTCTGGTGAGACTCCCCCCCTGCAGTAATGTGTCCAGCTCTGGGGCAACAACACAGCAGGGATGTGGAGCTGCTGGAGCAAGTCCAGAGGAGGCCATGGAGCTGCTGCGAGGGCCGGAGCAGCTCTGCTCTGGAGCCAGGCTGAGAGAGCGGGGCTGGGGCAGCCTGGAGAAGAGAAGG
>JAOEHX010045451.1:0-20681 GCA_025448015.1 Bolborhynchus lineola | reverse complement strand
AAGAAATGCCAAGAGGAGGGCTCGATGCATGGAAACCCGGTGAGCACTGTACACAGGAGCAGGGCCCAGGCAGCACCAACCCCCAGAGCAGAGGCTTCGTGCTCCTAGATGTGGCACTGCACAGACCAAGCCTGGAATATTGAACACATAAGAAAACCAAACCCAGCCCCCTCCCACCCCAAACAGACCTCCCCCAGAGAAAGTCAAAGATACTCATTTGCAAAGACTGACTCGTATTTCAAAAGATTTGCTGTGGAATTAAAAACCCTCATGGTTAAAAGTAGAACGTCCAACTGGATGCGTACAGAGTGTGGGAGCTGACGGGGCTGAAGCCACAGCTTCTCCTTCCCATCACATCTTTTAAAAGGAGCTGCTGCAGAGCACAGCTGAGGCCATCAGCATCCTTTTGCAGCCAGTCCGTCCTCCATCACCATCCCCAGGTCCAGCATGGTGCTTTTAACCTCAATAATGCACGATCCAGAGAAAGAGGGTGTTCCGTCAGACAAACTGGGAGCAGCGTGAGCTGGAGAGGGGAACCCAGACAGCCAGGAGGAACCAGAGCAGGAGCATCCCTGCACTGCATAATCAGTGGACATGGCTCCTCCCTGGTGGCTCTGGGCAGGGCTGCCCAGCCATGGGAAAGGGCTGGGGGAAAGATGCAAAAAAGGGGCTTTGCCTAAATTGGAAGTGTTTTAACACATTCCTGGATGGACAGAAAGTGTCATGGCTTTTTGTGTTTAAAAAAACCCCTACAAATGCATGTAAAAATGTGCATGCAGGAGAGTGGGCACATCCATGGTCATGGTCTTGCTTGCTCAGCGCTCAGTCAGAAGTCACATGTGGGATTCATTATTTGGAGCAGGGATGCTGATTATTCGGAGAGGCCAGCTGTGGGTGTATTCTTCCATCCGAAATTACACCGTGTGCTATTCCCATATCCAGGTAACACAATGGATTTCCAAGCTACCATCTCCAGCCCAGCTGCACTGGGGAGCTATGAGGCTGCCTTGGGGGCTCCAGGGGCAGTGCTGTGCTCCCAGTGGCCATCCTAACCCTGAGACTGCACCTCACACCTGGGAGTAAGCAACCGATGTGAGTGAGATGAGCTCAGCATAGGGCAGGGCTGTGCACACACACATACACACACACACAAGATTGAACGATGGAGCAGTGCAGGAGGGGTAGCAGGGGGGTGGGCAATAGGAGCCCTGCTTTGCAATGGGACGTGGTGTGTGTGTGTGTATACAAGTGTGTGTGTGCACTAGAGCCAGGCACTGTCGACTGCAGTGTGTCCCCACGGCCCAGCAGCAGGCGCCTGCTGACTCGCAGCACAAACCATTTTGCAGCCAACCATGTGCCCCATCGCTTTCCTGTCAGGGCTTGGCATGCCGGCCGAATGGCGAGGGGGGAGTGTTTACTCTACTAAAGGATACACAATATCAAAATTCTCTTTATAAAAGGAAAAAAGGTGCAACTCAGCCCTAGAAAACCTCGTGTCCCAGCTGCAGCGGTCCTTCCCGCGCTCCCCTGTTGCGTTTGGTTTCTTGCTGCCCCTCCCTACCACCATTTAGCATGGCTCTGCCTACAGAGCGTAGAACCGCAGTAATTTTTTCCCCTTTTCTTTCTTTTTCAGAACTCTCCCATGATTTGCAGAGGCAGCGGCAGCAATTTGCACTGTGGTGTGGCGATGCGTGCTGTGGTGTGGCAATGCGCGCTGTGCTGCAGTGATGCACTCTGTGCTGCGATGCGCCCTGTGCTGCGATGCACGCTGTGCTGCGATGGTGCACACTGTGCTGCTGTGATGCGTTCTGTGCTGCGATGTGCCCTGTACTGCGATGCGCGCTGTGCTGCAGCGATGCGCGCTGTGCTGCGATGATGCGCACTGTGCTGCTGTGGGCTGGGCAGGCAGCAGCTCCTCACACATCTGTGCTGATGCTGCGGCTGCGGGAGAACGCCTCGCGCATGGCCGAGAGCCGGTTGGGGTTGAGCGCCTGCAGGTTGGCCACGCTCACCGGCAGCTCCAGGTCCTCCTGGCTCACCGTCGTGTAGCTCACACGGTCACCACCATTGTGCAGCTCCTCGGGGGGCTCCTGCAGCAGGAAGGTGGGGGGCTCGTAGGGACCGCAGCCAGGGCAGCCGGGCCGGCTCGGAGCCGGTTTCTTGCTGAATGGGGATGAGGCGTAGAGGGAAGGGCCGTTGGTCAGCACTACGTTGCGGTTGCAGTGGAGTGGCGGCATGTGGGAGTGCACGGCGAAGTCGGGCTCCTCCTCATCCTCCTCAGACTCATCCTTCTTGCAGCAGTAATACTGAAATGGGACAACCCCGTGGGGCTGCAGCTCAGATGCATCCCAACCTCCCACCCAGCCAGCGAGGGTCATGACCCTGCGTGCCAGCCCTGGAGACACCGGGCTCCCACCCCGCTGCAGCAGCCCTGGGGACGTGTCCCCCAACCTTACCTGGAGCCTACAGTAGCAGAGGACAGCAATGATACAAAGCAAAATGACAGTCGCTAATATTCCACCTGTGATGACCACGGTCCCGGCTGTCATCCGCACTCTTCTCCATTAACAGCCTGCAAAAGTGAGCGCAGGGGGTGATGGGGTATGGGGGGGTCTGAGTGAGCCTGGCGATGGGCGATGCACCAGGATGCAGCTCCCCAAACCCTCAGCTCAGGAGGCCACCAGGAGGGCTCTGTGGGAGGTGATGGACAGGATCAGGCCAGATTGTGGCACTGGCTGCCTGTGAAAGCCATCAGGGAGTCCCCATCCCCACTAAATGACACCTCAAGGGGTGCAGGGGGATAAAAAAAGTTTCACGTAGTGGGTGAGGAATTCAGTGAGCAGAAGCTCTGGGGTCACATTGCGATATTCTTCACGCAGGACTCAAGGGAAATAAAACCTTCTGTCCGGCACCAGCAGCACACAGGGCACCCCCCTCAGCTCCTGCCTGGTGGCAGTGAGTGTCAGTGATGGGAGAAGGAGCTTTGCTGTAAGGATTTCTGAGCCGTATACATTTTTCTCTGAGCCTATAATCCATTTTCCCCATGAAAACAATGTGGTATTTTAATTTGGAATAACTGGAGCTGCTAAGTGAGCCTTTAATGATGGCAGGGACAGGCCTCTCCCCTCCCGGGATGTGTCTGCTGGCTGCAGGAGGCACCAAGCTCCTCGCCTTCACCATGGCCAAGCCATGGTGTTGGGGGGGGGGGCGTGAGACACCTCAGGATGATGTTTCTGACAGCCTCAGGCAAGCTGTTCAACCCCAGTGCAGTAAAATCTGCATCTGGGACATAGTGTGCTGGGCATCACTGAGACACCATGGTTCAGTTCACCCCATATTTGTGTTTTAGGGTACCACCAGAACCCTTCTCTCCCACGCGTGTCCCTTAGGAGAATCCACATGCTGACAGTGGTGGAAGGTCCCTGCTTCTGACACTGCTGGTTTTCCCCCAAGAAGGAAGATGCTGTGCATGAGCCTTGCAGTGCCAGCACAGGTCTTGCTCTGAGCATCCCTGCCCCAAGGACTGGTGGGAGAACTTGAATTTCCTTTACCCTCCTACACAGAAAAAAACCAAGCTCTTTGCCACAGGAAGGGTGCTTGGGGAGCCACTGGGGAGACCTGCCTGCACGCACCTGCAGCGATGCAGACAGCAGCACTAACACCAGCATCGCTCCACAGCTAAAGCTCCGGCAGCACATTGGTGCCACAAACATTGGGATGGGAGCAGGAGAAGCAACAAATTAGGAGGAAAAGTCATACCCTGACCACCTACCCTGCAAGTGCTTTAGCAAAGCTGGCCTCCAGCTCATGCTATCGGGTTAAAACAAAAAAACAGCCATCCCAGACCCAAATTACTTCAGCATCTGAGGAAAAGCAATCGTATCTGTCAGGGATTTAACTTGCTTCCAAGGAAAATAAATCTGTGGCATATTTTCAGGCGCTTAATGTCCTGCTAAAGTTGGGCAAGTGCTGAATGGATAAAGCAGTATCACATTTTATGTTGCTGCTGAGCAGTGCTGCAGGAGGGAAGGTAATTTATAAGGATGTCTGAATGCCTTTGAGCAGCGCAGCCACGGGGCAAGTGCTGGCCAAACCCTGCCCCATTCCTTGGGCAAAATGCTCTGAGGAGGCTCGGGGGGGAATGCAGGCAGGGGAAGTGTTTGTAAAACAGGGCACTGCCTGCTTGGAAACTCATTCCTGTTCAAAGAGGGATGAAGGCTGCAGACCTCAGGTGCTGCGGGCACATGCACTGGCCTGGCAGCGCCGGCTGGAAATACCTGTCCCTGGGCTGCTCCCAGTTGCAATCACCATGTGGCCACGGAGCCCAGGGCAGGGCCATGCAGGGCAGGCACAGGACCTGGCCCTGGGGAGGCCAGATTCAGGCCTGCAGCCTCTTGTGCACTCCATCGCTGCCCAGCACCTTGTGCCCTGGCTCCCTTGCCTGGGGGACGAGCGAGGGCTGCACAGAGCCAGTGTTCTTGGTTTCTGCTCAGCTGCAGCCAGGGGACGTGGCACTGCAGCCACTGCTCCCTACAGAGCAAGGCATTTTGCTCTTTTATCCCCCCATAACATACTCGTCTGATTAAATGTGTGTACCTGGAAGCCTTAAACTCTTCAGCATGCAAAGGGCGAGGAAAGCAGAGCATGTGGAGGCCCATAAGCAGAACAATTCCTGTCTAGACCTCCTTTTTACATTTGTTCCTAATTTCACACTCCACAGGCTCCCAGATTCATATATTTAGTAATAAATATCCTGGTAGAAGGAAGTGCTTTGCAGCTCCGCTGTGGTCTTGGAGAAAGTATGCAGGAGCCCTGGTATGAGGAATGCAGGCACTGAGAGATGCGGTCCCACCAGACAGCCGCTTGGCTTCTTCCTCCCCCTCAGTAACGTTAGGAGCCTTCCAGCTACCGAAGATGAGTGAACCCCCCCAGCCTGTCTGCCCCATCCGAATCCAGCCCCCAGCACATTCTCCATCACTGCCAGACGGCAGGGAAGGGGCTGTGGGGGGATGTTAACTCAGCGCAGGCTGATTGCTGCCAGCCCCGGAACGCTGTTCTGTAGGAAAGTGGTCCCAGTGCTGCGGGATGACAGGATGGTGCCTCTTGGGGTTACCGGGAGCTGCTGCACTGGCCAGGGCACACAGGAGCTTGGGTGCAACGCTTCCTCCTTCCCCAGCACTCCACCCTGCTTTCATTTCCCAGTGCACAAAGGACAGGTCATGCTGCAAAAACCAGTTCATGGTTGCTTCAGGTTGCTCCTGGGTGAGCTGTTTGGCTTTAGACACAACCCTTGTACCATCTGCCTGCTTTTGCCAGGGCTTCTATTGCTGCAGCTGCAGCAGCACCATCCCTGCTGCCCTGCAGGGGCTGGGAAATCCTGGAGTGCAAGAAAATGGCCTTTCCTATTGCTTGCAGCCTGGAGGAGACACAAGCAGAACTCGCACCAGCTCCAGTCCCAGACTGGCAGCCTTTCTCCTTGCTGACATCCCCTGCATGTCTCTGCAGGGCTGAAGACATTCGCTGTTCACAAGGAGTCAGGACTGCATTAGCTTCCACTCTCGCCTTCACTTGGGCATGGCTATGAGGGACTGTTGGACCTTCCTAACATGCTACAATCCAATCCAGGGGGCTGGAGAAAGCTTCTCAGGAGCAAAAGAGAATGGGACAGCACAGAATTGCACTTGATAATGCAGAGAGGAAAAGGGGGATGCGAAATCGTGCAAAGTCATGACCTCTGGAGGTCTTGCCCTCGGCGGGCAATGTGGCCATTTTCCAGCTCATCCATGCACAATGACTCATGATGCCAACACTTTTGACCAAGTCCCACTTCAGAAGAAAGGAAAAGCTCAGCAAAAAGCCAGGGAAAAGGGAGAGCACACGAGTGATGCTCAATGTCTGAGATGCCACTTCCCCCAGCTGCTGCTGCTGCTTCCTGCCTAGAGCTGGGTGCAGGCAGCCCAGAGTAACAAGAAAACACACTATAATAAACTGGCAAGGGCAGAACAGGCTGGATCTGAGCCCTGGATGCTGCAAAGTTGCTGGGTAAGCCTGGCTCACACTCCCCTCTTTCCCCTCTGATGCCACCACAGAAGTGCCACAGCTCTGCTCAAGGGTAAACCCAAGAGAGCATCAGTGTGAAGGAAAAGCCACTTCCTGCCAGCAGCCACCAGCCTGGGAGGTAGGAAAGAAGCAACTAAACTAGGATCCAAAACCAGTTTGGTGGCATATACAGCCTTATTTCTCCATTTACCCCGTTCCTGTAATCCTACCTGGACAATGAATGAGAGTCGGTGCTAGGAGCCACCGGCAGCGTGCCAGCGAAGACATTGCGCTGCTGGAGCCAGCAGAGAGGCAGCTGCCAGAAACACAGGCACAGGACGTGGCTTTCCATACGAAAACCACTTTGAGCAGAAGACCTGCATCACTTTTGTTTGCTTTCTCTCTCTCTTCCTCCTGACAGCAGCACTCCTGGCCTGCGGGCTGATGCTCTGTAAACAGCAGGGAATTGAACAGCCAGGCCTGATTGGGGGGCTGGGGAAGGGCAGGGGAGGCTCTGTGCCTGTGGACCCATCACTTCAACAAGAGCATCTGAGCATCCCCCAAAACAGGGACAAGATGAGACATGTCTCATCAATCCTTCCCTGTGTCAGCACTTCCTGTGTGGGACCCACTGTATCTCCAGGCTCTCAGTACTCCAAGTTTCTTTTGAGCATCCTGTGAACATACTGCCCTTCGCTCCCTGCTGTCCCCTGTTTGGGGAAGGCTGCTGACAATTTCCTAGGCTCATCCATAGGAGATGGGGCCTCCTGGGTGCTGGAGATGCCTCAGGGATCCCAGCAGCTCTGTCCTCCTGTCTGTACTCAACGGAACTGTGCTCGTCCCATCTCTTTTTGGACGCTGGTCCTTTCCAGAGCAGCTCCTGCACTCAGTAGGGACTTTCCCTACCCACAAAATAGGTGTCGCTCCTGCTGATATCCAGAGCAGGAACACCACATTTCAAAGGCAATCTGTACACAGTGCCTGCTAAATTATTCAGCAGATAGGACATTGCTGGGGTACTGCTGAGCTCTGCAGAACAGGATCCTGGCCACCTCCAGGCAGAGGGACCAGGGAAATGTGCTGAGAGCTGGGCTGTCTCTGGGCACCAGCTCAGTGTGTCCTCATGTTGGTTTTAGAGCCCTGGCAGTGGGAGTCAAGCCTGCAGGTACATCAGACTAGTGCAAGACGTGCATCAGGCTAATATGGGGCTGTAACCCCTGTATTTGCATCAATCACATCCCATGATAAACTCCAGCCAGGAACTGCTCTGCCCATTCTCAGCTCAGCCCTTAAGCCAGAAAGCTCACCCTTGCTCTCAGAGCAGTGTGATAGCTGGGCTGCGATGGGAATGGGGATGCTCAAATGTCACAGTGACCTGCTCCATTTGTCTGTAACTATCATCCAATATAATTATTACATATCATTAAAACACATAATTTTATAATCCAAACTGTTCAGTTAAATATTGCGTGGCAGCCCAAAACCTCCTAGACAAGCCACTGCTTTTCTGGTAAACTGTATCAGCCATTTCCAGCTGGTGAGGATGCACCGTGTACGTACCCCTGCAGTGCCAGTGGTGCCACTGCCAGAGCAGTTCATCAGCAATGAAACTCAACAAAGGAGGGCCAGTCTATTTGGGAGATACATCACACAGCAACTGCCACTTGGAGTTTTGGGTTTTCCTGAAGCTTAAAAAAAGCACAAGTTTCTTGGGACAGTTAAGGATCCCCTCCCACCAACTGCCATTATTAGTTTTTGAAGCAGAGATTAGGTCTTAGTGAGCACACTTGAGCAGGCTGCTTTCAAAGAGCATCAATCTAGGCGAGGCCGGCCCCAGCAGCGCGCGCGAGGGAGTCTGTGCTCTGCAGTGACGAGGCAATAATGTCATTTAATACAACCAAATCGCGCCTAATGAAAAATAATATTTGCACAGCTCATCAAAGTGGCATTGAGGCTTCCCAGGCACAACTGCAGGCGTGAATTTCAATGACTTCGGATGCTGAACAGAGTGCAGCAGCGCTGCTGGGGAGGGATGGGGAAAATGCTCATTTACCTGGACAGCGCTTTCCCTCCCAGTGCCCCTGGGGCCATCTGAAGTTGCTGCTGTCTTGCCCCAGAGGTACTAGAGGTGTCTGTGGACAGTTCCACATCACCTGGAATAAAGCAGAGTGCTCACCCCACTCGGCTCTTCTGACTCACTGTAAAACCGTACAGACGCATCCTAAAAAGCATCAACAGGGATGCTAGTGCCATTGACAGGGATGCTAGTGATTTGGTGCTGCCCAGCTGTGCATCACTGAACACCAGCCTGCACTGTCATCTGCCAAGGAGAGGTAAGCTGAAAAACCAGGCACAAGGAAGAAGCTGTTCCAGGTGAGATGGACTCGCCTCAGGTCTAACCCGAGCACAGTGAGCTACCATAGACACCGTCAGGATTTGACAGCTGCTGTCAAACCACACCAGACGGTTTTAACCTCCCCAGTCCCAGCTTTCTGCTTCACATTCTGCTTAAGTACCAGGAATTATTTCCACACATCAGCTGGCAAGCAGGCCATAATCCCGAACACACATAAGCAGCCTAACCTCCTTCAAAAAAACCCACAACCAAGCCAGAAAAGAAAAAAGAAAGACAGAGTCTGCATCACTTAATCACCTTCTGAATTAAGGGTTAGCCAGCCTGAGATCCTAGCATCAGAGAGAGCAGGGTTTGGTATTAGCAGCTTGAGATAAGCTACTGCAATCACTGCAGAGTGGGGAGCACCCATCAGCCCACCCCAGGGACTGGAAATGCCCCCTTGGCCAACCTGAAAAGCTGGGGTTAGCTTACTGAGAGCTAACAACAAATCTGACTCCCAATCAGTACTTTTTCCTGCCCAATTCACTGAGCAGGCATCACTCGTTCTCCATCAGCATCCTGCAGGAGAGCTCAGCGCAGCCCCCAGCAAGTCACCGTCTGCTGAAGCGCCCACAAAAGATCAAACAGCCTTAACTGTTACCAAACGCTGCTGAAATGATGCACTGAAGGTGGAAAAAAAGGAATTTGTTCTCCTGAAAGAGCAACTGTCGCCAAAACTGCGCCATTCACCTGGATTTCAACAAGTCTTCAGGCTGAAAACCAGCTGCTGCTGCCCCAGGAGCCCAACACAGCCGGAGGAGCCCTGTGGGACCTGGGTCCTTGCCCCAGCAGCTCACAGCAGCTCTCCCAGCATCCCATCTCCCAGCAGATACCTGGAGGGCAGCGTTTCACGGCTCAGACAGGGCTGGTGGGGCACGAGGATGGGAGGAGATTCAGAGCTACCAGCTGAGCTCCTGGCAGATTCCAGCCCCGGCTGGGCACTGCAGCTGCCTCCCGGCCCCAGCTGGGGTGAGTCTCGCACTCCCAATCCCAGTGGTCCTGGCACAAGTCTCTTAGGGGCCAGGGACACTGCGGAGAGGGTCTGGGTACCCTCTGATGGCCACGCAAAGCAACAGAAGCAGTCACACTCTTGGTGGCCTCCCCAGCAGCGGCTGCTTTAGCTCCAGAGATCTGCTGGCTCTGGCCATGCAGCAGCATCTGCATGGAGCCTCATTTCTATGGGAGACACTGCAGCGACTGGCCTGCAGGAGATGGACTGAGTCAGCCCCACTGGGGTTCAATCCTGTGCTATTAGAAACACGACATGCTTTGAAGCCTGTCTCTGTGCCTTTTAGCCTCTGGCCCAGGCAGCCACAAAGCCCCGCGGGTCCCTGCACAGCACCAGGAGCAGCAGCTTCACTGTGCCCCAGCCTTTGTGCCATACCTCAGCTAAAGCCCTGGCTCAGCCCTGGCCTCCGGCCCCAGCTCCCCTCTGGCTCTGGCAAACAGAGCAATGCCCTGCCTAGAGGGAAAGCACTGCCACGTGAATGCCCATTTTACAGGCGGGGATACTGAGCTCTGGTCTGATTAAGGCTCTGCTTTTGAAGCTAGGCTGCCTGAAATCTGTCAGATATCAGGCCAGGCACTGGGTAAGCAGCGAGCTGGGCTCACGTTCACTCTCTTTCCAACCCCTACACCAGAGGCTGGGAAGGATGAGTCCCAAACCTGACCCAGTGGTTCCTGTAGATGTCCTGAGATGCAGATGATCCATCAACCAGGGGCTAGGAGTGAGCAGTAAATCCAGCAGCTCTGCATTTCCAAGAGGTATGAACACAGCTCCTCAGGGTGGGAAGAGCTTCAGCAGATTGAAGTCCCTGCAGCTGCACAACTCAGGACTTCCTGAGATGGGAGCACCATCTCCTTGATGCTCGTGAAGTGCAGCAACCTGACAGCTCCATGGACCTCCTTCCATCCCACCACACTAAAGTGCAGGAGGGGGACCAGCACCACTCTGACACGTGCTGTTTCCTGAGCTGCCCTGGGCTCTGCCTCTCCATGCAACCTGCATATTCCTCATGAGCTCCTCTGCCCCCATGACAGAGTCCCCGCAGCCTGATGGGGTCTGTGTGAACCAGGTGACTCCTGGGAGCTGTCTCCACAGCCACATGGCTCCAGCAGCTCCACCCGGGACCAGCGGGGATGTATGATGCTGCTTAAGAAAAAACATCTCAAAAAGGGGAAGGGAGCTTCCATAGTTTCCATAGCTACAGCTTTACATCGCTCTGGCACAGACTCAGGCTCAATCCATGTAATGAGAAGCAAGCAGAGTGTTTTTCCCACTTCAGCCATACAAGGCAGAGTGGTGCATGAATAAAGAAATGGAGAGAGAGACAGCTCAGTGATTCTGGAAATAACACCAGGATGTGAGGCTGCCACTAGCACTGTGCTCCCTGCCCTGCTTGCCCCATCGCTTGGATGGGGCACAGGTTGTATTTGCAGGAAAGGAGGGAAGGAGCCCTCACAGCCCCCCCCTCGTCTGCACGGTGAGTGAGAAACACACCTGCATGCCACTTGATGTGGGCAGAGGCCAAAATCGCTTCATTTAAACTACTGCCCACATGATGCTCCCAGGGTTGGACATCAGAGAGACAGGAGCTGGCGCAAGCAGTGAATCTGCACAGATTTAGTGCTGCTGGCAGTGGAGTCACTGCCCATAGGACCTGGGAACATGGGGTTTGTCTTGCTTCTTATCTATGCCTCATACAAAAATCACACACTAAGGGCTGGTGCCAGCACCGTGGCTCATGCGGAAGGACACATGCATTTGCAAACCACTCTGGTCATGAACAAGAGAGTGAAGGGCTTCCTCATTGCTTGTGACCAGGAGTTTTCCTATAGGCAATAAAATCTCCTTATGTTATCCTTTTTAGTAAGGATTTATCATTGCTGCATCAGGGGAATTAATACAGACTGTCTGAGAGGGTAATTTTCAGAATCTTGGCAACTTACACTGAGCCAGTTCCAGTAAATTTTCCTTTTCCCCCACCTTAATTCTCTTACAGGTTTTCCTGGGAGATGAGAGAATGAAAGATCAAACTAGGAGGAAAAAACCAAGCCTACAACAACAAAACGACATCCAAAAAAGAAGAAAAGATAAAATAATTTATACTGCTCAGCTGAAAACCATCCTAAGGCTGATGGAGAATCAGAAAAACCACACAAACTGTTCTACTCAAAAGCACTTGGGCTTAACAGAGCTGCTGGGATCAGATGTTTGAAATCCCGACTGTTCCCAGGGACAGCATCTCTCAGAAATCAAAACACACGTAATGGGTCTTTTTGCCCAGCATCAGCACCAGGACGACGCAAGCCCCATCTTTGAAATGACTCCTTCCTGCGCGAGAGGCCCTTGGGGGCGATGCTCATGCTCCTGCCCGCTCCTTTCTCACCAGCCCCAGGAGCCAGGGCAGTGCTCCCACCGGCACCCAGCGGCACCAGGACCGGCAGCAGGAGCTCCCACCGCTGCCACATGCGTCAGGCTCTGCTCTCCCCAGCTCCTCGTGTCTGCAGCAGATCAGTGCCAGCAGCTTCCCCAGCAGACTGCAGCTTCTCTCTTCCTGGCTTAAATGACACCAGACTTGCAGCACTCATAGGACTAGAAAACATCAAGTGTCTCCTCTTTGAAAGCCAAGCCTCAGATCAGTGTGTGACTCACCCCTGAGCATCTGAGCCCTTTCTTGGCCTTGCTGGAGGGTGAACAGGGCAGGGAACCAACAGCAGCTTTTCTTGCAGTGGGATGGGCTGTGCTCCCTGCAGCCACCGATGTCAGATCACTAAACCCCCTTGCCATGCAGAAATGGCTCCATCCATCATGGAAAGCAAGAGAAGACTCACACACCAGCACTTCCCTGTTCCACTCTATGAATCCCGGCTGAATACTGCCATTCTCCACTTGCACTGTGAGCTCACTTTGCTTGAATGCGTTTGCTTGAACCCACTGGGAATTGGGTATGTTGTACTGCTAAATACCACTTTTTGCTACAGTGCTAACCTCGTAGCTGTGATGAATTGGGAGCTCTTAACAAAAGCATCAAAACCTTTCACTGAACCTATGCTGATATTCTGAGCTCTCTGGACATCACCCCCAGACATCAGAGGTTGATGTGGTAGCACCACAAGGAGCACTTTGTTAACAGCCCGCCTCAATGGTAAACAATACAGAAACCTGAAGTTTCAGTCTTACAAAACCCAGACCTGTAAATGGACCCTGAGCCTGGGAGTGCCATTTAGCAGACCAGAGACCACCAAAAACCAGGTGCCCGACTCCAGATGGAGCTCTGCCTGCAGGAGATGCCCCTCACAAGCTTAAGCAGACCACAGCTCTCCTCTGGGAACCAGGAATACATTCACTGCTGCCTAAAGCACTGGCTTGTTTAATAGAACACCCTGCAGCCTGGCTGCCTCTGCAACTGGGCCTGACAGCAGAGGGACTGGGAGTTCCTGCTGCGAGCAGGTGGTGCTACTGGTGGGCTGAATTAGGATAGGATGAAACCGCCCTAGGATGTGATGTTCAGGTTACAGGCAACGTCAGCGTTCCTACCAAACAAAGTATGTCTTTTCAGGTTCCTGCAAGTGTTCTCATCTGTGTTCATGTTTGGAAGTATCTCCTTTTTGAGCAAGACCCAAGCCCTGGCTATAGCAAGAGTGTGCCAGCGTTATGTATTTCTGAGCCTGGGCAACTGTAATCCTCCGAGGCCAACAGCACTGCCACAGCCCAGCAAAACTCATGCTTTAAATTCACCGCCAATCAAGCCAGACAGTGTTTTAAAGACCAATCTTTTGTCTGTCATTCCTAACATTCAACAACATAACACAAGATTTACAAAGGTACCCAGAAAGCAAGTAAGATCAGTGCTTGGTTTCTCAGAAGCTGGTATCACAGTCTTGTGTTTTCTATAACCTATGCTGTTTTGTTTAAAAATACAACAAAAACAAAGATGTGATGCCAGAAACACAAGGGAAAATACGTGCAACCAAGAAAACCCCACTTTCTGTGGGCTGAATCTGCTCCCACGAGCTACAGTGAGAATCAGGAATAACTCTTGAGAAGACAGTAACACTGAACTGCTGTGGATCAGAAGCAGCAAGCTGGGACTGTCTAATATTAATTGCATACCTATTACGCTTGACTTTCAGGGGTGAATCCTGCCCTTGGGATGTCACATCCCTCCCTGGCTGGAGGGATACCACCAGAATTTCCCGGTGCAGCACAGTCAGAGCCCCTCTTTTGTGTAATATAACAATAAACCCACAGAATTCTCCTAATAGCAAACCGATATCAACATGTATTATCCTCCCCTCCCAACTCCACTCCCACTCTCACAGCATGGCTATTTTTCCCCAGATCCCACCACTAATCTTCCCAGGGCTTAGCTGCCCAGCAGGCAGTACCAATCAAACCAAGACACCTCCTTTTCCTTCCACATGGAAGCCTTATAAACTGCATCGCTGGAAATCCCTGCTTGCCCTGGCTCACAGAGTACACAGAGAGATCCACAACAATAAGGCCATGCATTTCCTTGGCTGGGGCAAGGTGGCCCTTGCTCAAAAGCAGCCTCCACACTGCATTTTCTTCCCAGGCGGGAGTTTAACTTAAATTGACACAAAAGGCACCATGTCTCACTATGTAATTCACGTATATTGTGTAACTAAAGAGTGACAACCCGCACGGTGTGGTTCTGTGCATTCAAGGGTGGGAAACCAGGAGGAAGATTGAGCAGTGCTGCCTGCAGGGTAATGCAGGCAGGCCCCCTTCAGGGAGAGCCTTCCAGCACTGCACAGGCTGTAATCTAGCTATGGAGGCAGGCAACTCATGAAGGAGAGACGTAATGGTCTGCCAGAGCTCAGGCAGGAAGACCCACAACAGGTCTCAAGACAAATCCACATCAAAAGCAAAGAGAATCCGCATGTAAAAAAGCATGGCAAAGCACAAGCAATAGCCCTGCTTACATGGGGAAGCCAACACAGTTTCCAGGACAGCAGCTCTGCAATGGATTTGCACTGTCCCTGCCCATCACCTCAGAAATACTGAACTGATTGCTAGGGAAAAGAACAAACCATCCGGAGGAGCAAAGGTGGAATATTGGGAATAAAAATGAGCAAAGCTATTTGTAGGCAAGTTCTACTCACAGGAAACGTGAGGGGATGCTTTAGCAGTGCTGTGACTTGCAGGCTGTAATGCAGCTGCATGGGACTCACCTGGCACTTGCCTGTGAACTCCCTGTCTCCCGGCATATTCCTGCTGCACTGCAAAGCATCGGCATCCATGGATCCCATGCACCAGCTTTGCAGCAGTCTGACATCTCCCTGCTGTGATTGGTGCCGGTTTGCGAGTCTGAACCCCAAAACGTTTTGATCCACTTCAGTTGAAGTGACCTGAGCTGGAGAGAGGTCGGGGGGACAATGACTTCTGGATCCATCAGGAGACTGCTGTGGTCCCCAGAGGGTTTCCAAGCAGGATCACCTGGCAACCTGGGCATTCACCTTCCCCCAGGCAGCTGCTTTCCTTTCAGTAATGCTGGTGTGCTTTTGATCTCAAAGAGCCCAAAACTCTCTGTGAGTAAACAGACAGCGCGGCTCTGACTGAGGCCAGCTCTGCCGCTATGGGCAGAACAGGCAATGCTACACGAGGTCACTTATGTTCACATGGCCCCACCTCAGTTTCCAGGCAGCTGAGGGACAAGGGACTGCTCTGCACAGCAGAAAATGAAACCTCAAATGACTTCTCCCAGTTTGCTGAGAGTTCCCTCCAGCAGAAAGGAAGGAAATCCCAGCTGTGTGGTATGCCCATCACTTTCAATGCCCCCAGTATAATAAGCTTATGAGCTTCTGCAGCTCAGACCCTTTGATGAACTTGTACCAGGAGAAAAGCCATAGCGTGGCCTCAAAGCCTAAAGCTGGCAGCATGGAGGCCTTTGTCCCCTGCCTCACAAGAAGATCATCTCCTTTATCCCCTGTCCAAGAGAGGCCAACGATTGCAGCCTTGGAGGAGCCTAAGCTGGAGTTTGGCAGCAATTTGAAGTAAAAAAACCCCAAGGTTTTTCACCAAAGCCTATTTCTCAGGCTGGCAGCTTCCGCTGGTTATTGCACCACCTCAGCTTTCTGTAATGGGTGTCTCGGAAAGGAAGGAAGAAGTGGACTGGGCTGCAGAACAGGAGCAGTGGCTGACCTGTGGCAGGGCAGGGCAGGAGCACTGGCACATGAACAGGAGGGAGAAGGCAGGCTGGGCTGTGCATGCCCTGAGCACCCCTGAGCTGGCACCTACTGCCGGGGTGCTCTGCAGCACTGACACAGCCTCACGGCAGCACTGGGTGAGACAGAGGAGGGCTGGAGCCAATCCTGTTGTGAGCAGAGCACTCGGCTTGGCTCCAGGACTCCACGGGCACCCTCTGATCTCCCCCACCTCAAACAGACAAAACCAGTGTGTCGCTTTCTTCCCCATCACGACTCTCTGAGGGGCACAAACCCAGTGGTGAGAAATGATTGTGTTTGCCTGGGGCCGAAGTAAGAGCTGGGAGTGATTACTGCCAGGAGCGAGTGCAGATGCAAAGCCAGTGCAAGTGACAGCAAAGTCACATCGCTTCCCTCCTGCCACATGTGAGCAGCATCCGGCACCCGAGCAAGGGAAAGCGATGATGCTGGCACTTGGCTTCTGATGAAAATTCACTTGCCCTCCTTTCTCTTGCTTGTAAAGTGGCTGCTGGCTGAGCTGGGACATGATGAATAAAGGTGTGGGCTGCAGAGTGTCTCCTACAGTGGCCTTGAGTGCTGCAGCCTCCCTCTCCCTGCAGAGCTGCCCACCCTCTGCTCAGATGCTTAGCATCACCTGCTCTATCCACTGCTCATACTCATTTTCTTTTCAGAGCCTTGGGGAGGACTAATTCTCTCACCCTCCCTGCTGATGTGAGCCCTGCTGCCCTATTATGCTGAACTCAGGCTGGCTTTTACTTTTGAACTGCTGGTGGTTCCCTCTACGTCCCCCACCCTGTGCTCCCCACAGCCAGGCACACATTTCCCAGGCTTCATCCATCCAGTACTGAAGTTGAAAGAAAATCTCCTGTTTTCAGGTTGGACCAGGTCGCTGCCCCGGCAAGGGTGAGCTGAGACTTGCTTTTGGGTTTCTGCTGGCTTTCCTCTAAAATGTCTTTCAGAAAAAAAGCAATTATCACAGTGCCATTAAGGCTTTACCCATTGCACAGCCAGACAATTTGCCAGGAGTCTTTTGAAATGACCTTTAAACAATAGACCCTGTTTTGTTTACTGCATGTTTCTGAATGCAATAGTAATGCATCCAGATGTCACCCTTGTCTACCATAGGCCTCACTATTTCTGGAAACACACCACAGGCAAATTGCTTGGCTGATGTCAGATGGTGTTGTAGGAAGAATGTGACAAGTTTCCATCTCTTGACCAAAGCTCAGAGATGCTTCCAGGGCAGCAGAGCTGCATGTGCCTTCACCTCACCCCCTCCAGTGGCTCCCATGCTGCTGTGCTGGGTGAATGCTGCTGCCTGTGGCATGTGTCCTACAGGTCAGTGGTGGAGAGAAAAGCACTGGAGGCACTGAGGAGTGGCTGAGCTGCCTCACGGCCAAGCAGACTGGGAAAGATGTTTCAGTGCCACTACTTCTGCATGAAGACAAACACCAGCTCGGACCCAACACAGGCGCTTGTTTCAATGGGCAGGATAAATCTCTGCCTGAAGTGGGTGAACAGAGCTGCACCAGCCCCTGGCTCATCTCGTCTCCACTATGTGGTCTGCCCAGAAGAGCACCAGGGAGATGCCCAGCAGCAGTGTCCCAGGCTGCAGCGCACACCACTGCCCTCCAACTGCACTGGGAAATCTGTACTCTGGGCCACGTAGGATGGGGCAAAGCCACTGGTGTGTGACTTAGGCCTAAAGCAGCTCTGCTTCTGTCCGCCCTTTTCCGCTGCCTCTGACACAGGCACCTTGAGAACCGCACGGTCCATGGGAGCCAGGTCCTCCCTCTGGTGCCCTGAACTGCTGTTAATGGGTCATAGCTGTTATTAAGCTTACCAGGGACAGATGTGTCCAAGGAGTTTCAAAATGTTATTATGACTTTCAATTTTATTCTTCAACCTTTCCAGCTGATCTCTGTTCAGGGCTGTTCTCGGGGGAATCACAGGTTCCTGAGGTCCCAGCCTTGTCCAGGTTGGCCTCAGCTGTGATCTGAAAGGTCTGAAGAGGGTCAGAATCCGTCACCCAACGTATTTGTCATCCCTCTGAAATCTATGGGGCAAGGATGTGTGTGTTTTTCTCAGGCCAAGGGTGAACACACTCTGCCTACTCTAATAAATTAGATCACGAGGACAGAAGGAGACAACAATGTCATGGAAGAAGTGTAAATTAGAATGAGAACAAGTGGCAAGCTCAGCCCCAACACCTGCCACCTCTCCCCATCCCTTCCCTGCTCTTCTTCGATGTTATAAGCTGCATCACAAGCCGTGGCTGCAGGAGGCCTGCCAGCGACAAGCACCTCTTCACTGGCCATGTCCTTATCCATATCCATGACAACATGACAGCCAAGTACCAGAACACAGCAAGTGAGAAGGTACCAAGTCATCTCCATTTCTTACGCCAGCATTAATGCAGCCAGGCGCTGCACAGCCACATGGAAAGGTCTAAGTTAGGCAAAACCCTCCCTGACCCATGTGCTGGGCACTAAGGATGTGGCCTGACATGCCCAAAGATTGGGGCAGAAACTTCTTCAGTCTGTGAGGATGCAACTGAGCTCTCTGGGCTGCACTAAATGCTTGAGTGAAATAAAGTCCTTTGTCTCTCTGAATCTGGTGCCCAGAAGAAGTTTAAAAGGCTTCTAAAGGATTGTTCAGGTATGGCTGCAGGGTCAGTGGGTGTCAATCAGCTTTAGACATGGGAATACCTTTAGAAGAAGTTGGGTCAACATGCCACTGACAGCAAAATTGTCCACTGTCACTTGGTCACTTCTGAACGTGTTCTCCTTAGATTGCAAAGCCCATAAGACCAAACCTTCAGGCTTGACTCTTATGTCACCTACATGAGCGTTTAGGGACTGCTGCAGGAAAAGGATCAGGAGATGTGACAGCAGAAGGATACAGGCTTTGCTGAAAAACAGACTGAAACAGAGTGGAGAGCCATCCAGTAACCACAGGGATGGCAACGTCCTACAACTCTTGTGCTCAGGTAGGTACAGGTATTTAAGAGCTACCTGTATTTGTACTGCTGTTTCCTTCCTTTAACCTCACATACCCCTATCCTTCCTAAGTGAGAACCAATCTACCGAGGGATGATAAATCAACATCAGACACTTTGCAGGGGATTTTGTTGGAGTTCTTTGTATCTACCGAGCACCAGCACCATTCCTGTCATCATCCTGCACAGAAATCCTGACATGCAGAGGAGGGAGGCTCACTTCTAATTACAGCTGCACGGTCTTTCAGGTGTTTGAAGTCTCTTTTCACCACCTGACAGCCGTAATGCATCTTCCTGCTCAGTTCAGAAAAGACAAAAACCAACCACGAAAGACTGCAAATAACCTTCCATTGTTGACACACCATTGCAAGGGGCAGGAGCCTAAATACAGGTCTGGGGGGCAGCTCAGGCACCCACAGGGTCACACACAGTTTGTGCAAACTGTTTTCCCTTAGTGGTACTGCAATTTAGATGCTTACTCAGTGAAGACAAACACAGTGACCAAAACCCCATCACACTGGGTTTGTTTGCTCAGTCGAGGTCACCCAGGAGCACTGTCTGCACTCTGAACACTGGGATATCCACCAGGGCTCCTAAAATGACAGGCATCCATCACGAAAGACTGAAGCTCGTGATTTTACTTTCTAGGTCTTATGCTGATTTCACTGCTCATTTTAGGCTAGGAGACAATCTGTTGAACCTCAAAGTGCAGTCTTCTCTTACCTTCAATTTATTCTGTCAGAAAACTGTCTACCTTAATGAGTATGAGCACACCCCCACTGCCTTCCAGGTTTGGTGCTCTGTTATGTCAAATATAAATAATCCTGTCTGAAACCAGGCGATATGAGGAAATGGAAAGCCATCTTCCCCTGGGGGATTTCTCTCTCCCTCCCACAGCCCCCCCGAGCCCGCAGACTACCTTCAGCGCCCTGAACAATGTCCATGTGCTTCGGAAAGCGCAGACCTGGACAGCTGCTGTGTTAATGAAATAATGATAAAACCCAGCCCACAGATAATTGCGCTGTTGCCTTCCTCACATTCAACCTGGAGTCCTCTCCATCACCATTGCTTCACTGTGTGTGAGTGAACTGGGTGTTTTGATGCCTAACCTGCGACAGAGGTGGTCTGTGCAAACTCCTCTGGATGGAATGGGGGGTTCCAATGTCCTTTAGAGCCAGGACATAAGGTAGAAACAAACCTTTGTCCTGGTGAGATGCTCAGACAGGCTATCAAGAATGTTTGCTTTCAGCCCCACGCTGAGGGTGAAAAGGAAGATCTGTCCCTGGGGCAGAGAGGGATGTAACTCAGACAAGCCAGGGGATGGGGACAGCTTTCCCACCTCACCCCTGAGAGATGTTTCATGACCTCCCTCATAGGCATGGCTTGGAAACTAAAGATGCTGTAGGACGAGGGAAAGCCAACCCTGGAGCACCCTAGTATTTTTCATCCTGGTCTAAGGCAGCCGGAATTGACCAGTCTCCCTGAGACCGGCTATCTGGGAGCAGATGCCGTGCAGCTCTCCAGTCCCTGCTCGCTCTGACCCCGCTCCAAATCCCTTGCCAGCCCCAGCTCCCACCGCCTGCGCTGCCCCTGCTTTCCCCCTCGCCGGCATCCCCGCGGGTTCCGCCGGTTCCCGCGGAGCAGCCACCCCGCCGCTGCCGAGCAGCGGCTCAGGATGGGCCGAGGGGGCGGTGGGAAAGAAGCAAACAGGGCAGAAGCACCGCATAGGACCCCGGTGTGGCTACAACGGGGACCAAGGAGCACGGCGACCGGCAGCGCGCGCGCGTGTGCGGGGTGCCGGAGCCCCCACACCGCTGCCCTTTCTCTCTCGCTTACCTTCAGCGGGGGAATAGTGCCGGATCTCGCAGGTGAGGACCGCGGCTCCCGAAGCCTCTCCTCGGAGAGCGCCGACGCCAACAAGAAACAGCTGGAAATAATTAGGAAATGATGAAGATGCACCCGCTCGGCGCGGACGCGGCCGGGGCTGCGGCGCGGAGCGGAACCGGCAGCAGCCACGCTCTGCACATGGCCGGGCCCCGCAGCCGTGGCTCTGCGGGG